>JACDOX010000005.1:13331380-13403170 GCA_014549065.1 Cardinalis cardinalis
AGAAAGAAAGAAAGAAAGAAAGAAAGAAAGAAAGAAAGAAAGAAAGAAAGAAAGAAAGAAAGAAAGAAAGAAAGAAAGAAAGAAAGAAAGAAAGAGAGAAAGAAAGAAAGAAAGAAAGAAAGAAAGAAAGAAAGAAAGAAAGAAAGAAAGAGAGAGAAAGAAAGAAATTGGGTAAATTGCTGGTAAAGTGAGATAATGTCCTCTTCAAAATAAATTGCACAGATTATGTGACCTCCTTAAGTGAAGAAAACTATGAGCAATAGCTTCTTAGAGACATATCCAATACATCATTCCTCATAGTATTAATATTTAAGGGAGTGGTCCAGCCGTGTCTGAATTTACAATTAATTTTATTAACTAGCTCTTTTATTCAGGTGTTCTCTCCTCATCTMACCTCCCTCCCCAACTTCTTTTCTAGGTTGGTTACTTTAATATTGCTGAATTCAGCTGCGTGTTTGGTAGGTTTGACTTCATTATATTCCTTTAGACATGTATAAAATCCCACTCAGCTCTTTTGTCTGTAAGCAGCTCCATTGCTTCATGCAACACAATTCACCAACTCATTTCTAATACTCCTGATTGCAGTGCTCATCTAAACTAGTGGCACTGGCATCAAACAGTGGTCTCCAGTGTGTAGCATTGACACAATAGCTTCCCAGGGTTTTGAGAAAGCTGCTAATTTCACCTTTCAGCTGAGATAAAGCACTTGCAAAACTGTAGCAGTCCAACAGTGTTCCACAACATTAAAGTTCCTAGGATTTCAGTTGAATAGACTTTCTCTGATTTATTTCTTTCTACAGCTCATTCCCATTTTATGCATATGATTGCTATTTACCGAGAAACAAACATTATTTATGCCTTACATTTTAAAAATCTTGAAAGGTTATAAATTCTCTGACTTCTTTCTAACTCTGGCTTCTAATGCATTTTTTGACTTTTCTTTCTTTCAAGTCTCAGAGAAATAATTTCAAACAAGCCCAATTATGCTTTCTTCTAACGTTTTTATGTTTCACTTCAATTGAAATAATGTAATGGCATGATGAAAATTAAAAATGTTTGAAGGAATAAAAATAGTGTTTTGCTATTGTTTTCATAGACTTATCATGCATAAGCCTACAAATATGTCTAAATAATATTTATAGTATAATGTTAAGCAGTTTGCAAAGCTTATTTAATTTTACCCTGCATTAGCAGTTTGAATTTCTAGGAATTTGAATTTAGACAAGGAGGAGTTACAATCCTTTTAGAAATGTTTGGCTGAAYACATAAAGCATAGTGCAATGGGAGAATGAAAATGCCTGTAGTTAATCGGTATACTGATACCCTAGCTAAGGTTTTSTTTATATGCTTCTTTCAGACTGCTGAAAGATATGTTGAGTTAAGGGATGCTGATTATTCCTTCCAAAGCCAATTTGTCTGATCTGCTGTCTGGCGTAGGTATCACAGCTATTCTTTACAACTATTATTATCATAGGATACAGATACTTTTTGCATAAACTGCATCATAAAATGAGTGACGCTGAGGCACTTCATAGAGTCCCTGTGAGTCCTTCACAAAGGTCATTATCACAGAGTTCTGCTAATAGGAAAACCTGAGTAAGACATTGCTTTAGTTTTCATTTTTTTTTTCACTATCACTCCTCATTTCACTTGTGGCAATAAGTCTCCACTGTTTCATTTTCACCAAAAGTCACGCTGTAATTTGCAACATTTTATCCTGTAGTGTTGCAGAAGGACTTCATCTGTGAGCKCCGAGCTACATTGTCCTGGACAGATGCAGCTGGAGACCGATCCCTCAAAAAGATCTTAAACCACAGGGTGAAGGACCAGGCATGGTATTCTTTGCAGATAAAAAACAACTTGACAAACTCTGTTTTCCCCAGGATCAGCTACACTTTGCTGATTTGTTGCCTTTCCTATTTGCTCACCAGAGTGCTGACTCTGGTGACACGCAGCRTGTCTCATTACGAGACTCCTGTAACACCCAGGTGGCAGATTGCTGTCAGTGAGGTCTGTCACCTCTGTGCAATGGTGTGTGGTCTCCCACATTCACTGGAGCAGGGCAGGGACAAGATTCACACCTACAGAAGAGGTTCCCGTGGGGTTTCAGGGCTTTTTTTTCACACATTGTACTTTTTCTCTCCATTTAGATGTGGTGAAACAGGTGTGGTGCGTCAGGTACTTCAATGGCCTTGAAGACAGAAGCCAATAGTGGTTTGTAAGCAAAACCTGAGGTGATGAGGTAGGTCACCACAGAAGTCCCATCACCAAAATGATTCCACTCTGCACTCTTTCCTACAGCTGAGGGGCAGCCGCTCTMTTGTGATGACCATGTTTGGTTGAAGCTCAAGAGACGTGTCTCAAAACGCAGACAAAAAGCATTCCACAGGAGCTGTGACCTTCTGGGAGGTGAAATAGGCCAGTGATGATGGTTAGTCCTTGCTGACTCTGTTTTCTTTGGACTCCATCACTTTGCAAGTAGTGGGACTAGCTCAGGGGTCACATGAGGTCTTTCCCCAGGCTCAGCCCTACGGCAGGGAGCAGCTGCTGGACCTGACCCACGAGCCCGCAGAGCCAGGGCTCTCCCTGGGTTTGTAGGAGATGAAGATTGTCACTTAAAAGCCTGATGTCCMTTCCCAGGGAATAGGAAATGAGAGGGAGGGGAGGAGCTCAAGAAGTTCAAGGCCTGAAAGCTCCMCCTGTACAAAGGATGACTGCCCTGAGTGAGTCTGTGAGGCCTTCCCAAATCTGAATTTAGGGATAACAGCACAATCACTATTCCCCCATAAAAACCCCACCAGTCTCTACAGTGCAATGTGATTTTTTTATAGCTCCAGAGTGGGSGGATATACCCACCTAATAAAGCCATTTCTTTAAGTCAACCCAGTAAAACATAGTTTATACATTATCAAGATCCAAAAAACTTCCTTGGTATTATTGGATAATAAGCTAATAATAAGCTAATAAATAATAATAAGAAAATTAAGATTCCACTTACCTAGTAGCATTCCAGCTGCAACAAAACTCCAGGGAAATAAGTCTCTGTGAAAGATACCATGGAAAATGTGTTTATTACAATATTCTTGCATTTATTACAAACAATACAAAAACCTCACTTCATATCAGTAATTTGAACCTTTATTTCTCTTTAAAAATAATTTCTTTTATAAATTATGATCRAAAAGAAAAGTATAATTTTGATTATTTAATCTTTATTCAATAAGTATGTGTATAATAAATTCAAGAAGGTATTTACTAGATGATTAATATTACTATTTATTACTTGCATTGCTTTAGCTTTTMCTACAATGATTATTTTCTGAACTGGAAATGACAAATGAGAAAATAATTCTCCTTCTAATTTCAACAGTCCCATCAGTTTGGTTAGTACAATTTCTTCTTTCCTTACATTGGAAAATAAAGAAAAGCCATATATACATATATACATATATATATATATATTTCCTCCATCGACTACAATATTCAATGTGATTTTCATGAAGTGGTGTAAACAATAAAATATTGTTGTTTACAAAAAAAATTATAAAATTAAATTTAAAAATCTTTGAAAACCAGGAGAGAGGTGTTTAAAGCCAATTCTATTTGGGACCATTTTTMGTTCTATGTAAGCTTTATTGAAAGTTTTGGAATCATCCTGAGTCCAAAATGCCATGCAGAAATAAGTCATGTGGCAGCTTCAGTTACTGAGGTGATTCCTTCAAGAATGCAAATCTTTTGCTTTAACGTGAGGTTTTCCTCTCAAATTATTGAAGTAGAAATTGAATCTGTCCCTTTGGACACCAAGTAAATTCTTTGATTTGTTAGTAGGGAGTCAAATTTCATAATTTCTTTGTGTGCAGAGTGTAACCAGTTTATCAAGAAAAGGTAGCATGATGGCAACTTGAAAATTTTACAGCAGTGAATGTTCAAATGTTAAACAGTGAGGAGCGGACTGAATGTTGGCTTTGATGCCAATAATAATATATAAAGGAAAACAAATATAAAGCTTTAAAACCTTACAGATGTAAAAATATGTGTACTTTGCTGTCAAAACCAATTGGCAAAGTAAAAAAAAAAATAGAAAAATCTTCATACACACCCAAATGCATAAGCTTGCAAAGAGAACAAAGGCTGCTATAAATATTCCAAGAAGCCAATAAAAAAACTAGGAGTGGTTAGTTCTCCTGTGTAATGGGCTGCCATAAAAGCTTTTATTGTTAAGGGAGTTACTTTACTAAGAGCTGTATGAAGAAAACTGAATGAATGTGAAAAATTGCATGCAATAACCTGAACTGAGAGATGTTTATCAGCCTCTGAGTTCTATGCTTTTGAGTGGGTGCTGCTGTTGGAAGATTGCAGTTGTGGTTAAAGAAAAGCTTGTTTTGTACTACTATCCCTCCTCCAGGTATACAGAGAGTCACTGTGTTCTTCTCCAGTGCCTTTGTCTGTCCATATTAAATGTCATTTTTCAAAATTGAAGGGCCTGATCCTGCAGCTTTGCTTTCAGGAGGCACTTCAGTGCACTGGAACATTTCCACTGGAATAAACTTTTGGATTTAAGTGTCTGATGGTCCAATCCTGGACAGAGAAGCAACCACTACCCACTCTGCCAGCTATGTTGCACTGAGCTGAAGAGAGTGTTAGCCTGCAGGCCAGAGTTTGGAAGTGAAGCTTGACYTAAACCCACAGAAATTCTCTCGCATGACTCAGAGGAGTGCTGAGTCCACTACTTCCCAGCAATAAAAACAGGTTTTCCTTCTGTGACTGCTGGTCTATTTTCTTTTTTTTTCACTTAGTGAGGTATTTACAAGTACACCACATGCACACGTTGGTAAAAAGCAAAACCCTTAAAAGCTGTTTCACTTACAGCTGCAAAGGAAGGAAGTAAAAGCCATAGTTATTTCTATACTTCACTATATGGGAGGTTCTGAGTGCTGTGCTAATTAGGACCTTATCAGTGGCTAAATGAATAGGCAGGTATCCTGTGCATTCCGTGCCACTTCAAAGGGCACTCCAAACGGAACATTTACAACGTCAGGCTTTTAGATATTGCCACTTTACAGAATATCTTTCTGCCTTTGATTTTTCAGCTATTTCCCCCCCCCACCACTTATCCAACACAACAAGAGTAGGGGATAGCTGCAAATCAGAAATCCACTAGATACATTTRCTTAGAATTTCCATGGAAAATGCTAAGGCACTATGCTTGGGTCCTCTCAATGTTTCATGTGCATTCATAAGTCCTTATCATCCTTTCTGACTTTTGCAGAGATCAGGTAAAAGATAAAAACACTAACATCAGTGTTACTACTTCTCTTTCTGCTCTGTTTCCAAGGAGTAAAGTAGTCTGAAAGGAAAATTGAAAGGAAGATATTGTTCGATCTTGTGCAAAATCATCACAATGAGAAATTGAAAGCACAGGAGTTGAATATGTTTCCATAAATGAGAACCAGATTGTCCTAGATTGGCTCAAATTGCCTTCTTTTTGTACAACTCTCTAAGAATTGGTACGCTGTGTTAATATCATTTTAAGTAATATTGATATTTATACTCTTAATTTATCCTAATAAAAATACCATTCAAAATCTCTGAAGCACTAACTCATTTTCAGCATTACCAGACCACATAGAAAGTTTAGCTAATTCTCTATACCAGACACTATTCTTTATACAAATAAGTTTTGCCCCACATTGGCCATTAGGCTAATGGCCTCAGAGGTTAACAARTAAATGCTGCTGCCAGTGTACCTTGTACACAGGAGAGAAAGTGCTGTGCCACAGCAGAAGCCCATTCCAGTGATGTGAGGCTCTTCTGAAGAGCCTCTAGCATGAAATTATCTCTCCCAAGAAAACACCTCTTGGACTGCATAAATGCCCCTTGTGAAAAGGGAAGGTTGGTTTCAGATCACTTGATGCCCTAGATATAATTTCTGCTAAACAGCCATAAATTTTATAAACTAGACTCTCCAAAGGAAAATATTCCCAACACAATCCGTACTTCCCTTTATCTATGTCTGCTTCTGGAGGCAGTTCGGTGGCTCTAATCATTACTCCAGGCTATTTTAACAACTTCAAAAAGGAGCAGCAAGGTTGTCAGGTATTGTGTGTGATTTGTACCTAGGAGATTAAGGATACTGCATATCTGATCTGCCTTCTGCTTATAAATSTCACTGGCTTTCACCAGGAGAACAGGCTGCACATGTCCTATTTAAATGGGCCTATTTAAATTTTTGCTACTGAGCATCAGAAACTTTTCTGAACCCGCATCTCCAAGAGGGAATAGTGGGTACCTGAMAGAGAGCATTTGGCCAGGAGTATTACACAGGCAAATTTGTCACTTCTACCTGGTGTGTCCCTGATAGAGGCCACTTTCCACAGGGAAATCAATCACATTTGCCTCCAGCTCTGGCCATTCAAGCAGGTGTATAACATTAGTCTGGGAACTGAATACTAGAGGRATAACTGGATATAATAGGATATATGTTCTCAGCAAACTTGTGACTGGTGGTGGTGGTGTGGCTGGAAACTAAAAGCGCTCCTGGGTATGTGGGATGGAGATCATATTTTGGCATATCTCTACATCCTATTTGACCACTGCAGATCTGATCTAAGCTGCTTTCTAGTGCTTGCACAATATAACTGCTACAAATCCCAGTTAACTTTAGTAAACACATCATTGTTTGCAGAATTTCCAGGTGGTATTATGTTYTGCTTCTCTCACTGTCCTTTGTCTGGCTGAGATAATAGGTTGCTGAAGACCAGCATCAAAAACCTGGGTGTATTCCAGCAGGAGGAAGTCTTCTGAGCATCACACYGAGCTGGATAAAGCAGAAGGCTATTCCAAGCTGGCAGGCAGAGGAGCAGCTGTGTGGCAATGAYTTCACAGCTTTCTCGGGATAAAAACTCAGCCTTTGAAATTCCCTGCAGCATACTTAGAAACTTGTTGGGTGTCTTAAACCACAACTTTGCTAAAAGTAGCAGTGCACATGGATCCACCCATAATACTAGCAATACTATCAATATGCTTGAGAAGTATCAGCGTCTCGAGCACTACAGAACCRCGCAATTTTGCTTCCCAAAATTGTAAGGTATCTTCTTATCCTCTCACTCCTGAGCATTGCCTTACTGCTCTGCAGTGAGTTCCTTAAGCTGCTTGTAAGGCAACAACGTTAATGTCATTTCCCAAAATCAAGTGTATTCTCAGAAGCTCTCATAATAAAAAATTAGTCACTGATTTAGAGAATTTTTATGGTTAAACAAAAAGAAATACCTAAAAGGCAAGTGCTGCAATATCATTCAGGGAAACTTCCATTGCAATTAATGGAAATTGTGTTTGAGAAATGACTTAATATTGGATCTCCAAAGACATAATTAAGGAACAAAGGCATTATCGTGTTGGGTGACATGATCACTTGTTTAAGCAAGAATACAATATTTTGCTTATAGTGAGAGCTTATTGAGTTTTGTTGCCTAAAGTTTTCAGCTTCTACTTCTGTTCTTTAGAAGACAATGGGAATAGCTTAAAATAATAGGAAAGCTGCTAAAATTTCTATGGCTGCTGTGGTATTACAAAGACTTATGTTGGCTCCCTGTGTATAGTGTATAATATACATTTAACCTGTCACCAAACACAGAGAATTTTACAGGTAAAGTGCAAAGGGATGCATTTAGTAGCTATCAAATGAACATTTTTTTTGTTGTACTTGAAAGTAGCTACTTAAAATAATAATTTATTAAATTATAAATTAATGTATGCTGCATCAAAAATACTTGGAATTCCCTTCTGTTATTGCATGAATCATTCTAATGAAAAGTTACAGGTTTCTGGAACATAATTAAATTCAAACTTGCATTCTTAGTGCAGTTGCCATGGCCAATTCAGCTGAAAATGAGAATTATAGTGAGAGCATTTCCTGGTCTTTGACCCCTCTTATAGGGTTTTAAAAAGCAGGTTTTGTGGAGCATTAACCTCATTCCCAAGCAATTCATTTCTCTSAGTAATATGAGAGGTGTTAAAACACTTCAATAAAAGGAAAAGTATTTAAACATCTTTTATTCTATGTTTCAAAAGACTGGACATTTAACTTCAAGGATTTCTGGCTGTGTAATGTGAAAGACTGACAATAGAATCAACCAAAATAMAGTATAGTCTCTAGTATATATACATAATGCCTTGTGACAGCTAGGCAGTAAGAGACAGCCATATTTGACAAGTTATAGTCACATATATACTCTGCATTTGTTTCTGTTTTACTGTTAACTGCACACAGAAAGAAAGAGGTGAAGGGGAGAAAATAAAAAAAGCTCAGACCCTGGACAGTGGAAGGGAATTTCATGGGACTTGATGGTATTCCATGAACCTAAGAGGTCATCATACGTATTCAATAACRCCATAGCACCAGCTGAATGGTCCTGAGATAAACTGAAATGCTTTGAATTTGTAAAAAGTCTGTAGAGAAATTTCTTTTTCTTTTGGATTCTTTGTAACTTTCACTAAATTATGCCCATGAATTCTTGTAAAAGCAAACTCTGCTGAAGTAAATGAGAGTTGTTTTATACATATATATCTCAGAAATCAGTTTTATTGTCTCCAGAACAAAAAACAAGTGTGCCTGAATAACAAACCCAAAATTAAATAGTGAAGATTGGATTCTAAGTATGAAATATTAGATACTGCATAATGAGCCTGCTCAGTTCCAACATTTTAGCTGCTTTATGACAGAGGTAAGAATGAGTCATTGCAAATACCATGTTATTAATGAAATAGACTAAATTGCTTATTACAAAGTTAGATCATATCCAGTTTTTGTCCCTATAAACTATATTGGAATTTTGCAGCTTTTGTTTTATTATTTTTCAGCTTTGACAAACAAGCACCAACTTATCACTCAGGTGGCTTTTCATAGCYTGCACTTTTCAGACAGCGTTAGAAAACACAATGAACTTTCTGCAAAAAGTACTAAAGTAATTTGAAGAAGTGATTTGAAGAAATGAACATCTATAACAAGCATTATTTCATTATTCTGAAGAAAAACTCTGAAATTGTCATGTAAAAATGGTATGTTGATGGAGGGGAAACTTAACAAAGAAAATACTTATTTTCAAGTCAAACTGCAAAAATGTGAGAAGTCACCTAATGTGTGAGCACCCTAATCTGTGGGTTTGAAAGCTTTTGAGGCAAAACAGTGGCAGAACGTTGCTATATTATAGGGCTTGTCTTGTCAGGTACTGTTATGTGTGCATAAAATTATGTATGTGATGGAATTAATGGAATTTCTCAAAAGGAAACCAATTGTGTCTCATTGCATGCTTGAGATTGGCCCAGTATTTGGGAAGTATATCTCAGCATGTTTTTCTCCCTTTTGGCTTATTGGTAAATTTCCACAAACCCGTGAGCTTGAATATAACATTCCATTGATTGCAATGCAAAAGAGAAATATGCAGCTCTCAACACTATGTCTGGGGGCAGAGAAGATGTTATGGAAGGGTGCACCTCATGAAAATGGTGAAGTCGCAGCTACAGATCCAGCTGGAGATGCTTTCTTTGGGGAAAGCCAGACAAATTMATGGAAGCACCTCCTCCAAAGGCTAGTAACAGCACACAGTGGGGCTGTGTGCACCTCAGAGGAAGATATCTCCTGCTAAAGAGCAAGGCTTGGTCACTTAGTGAAATGACTGTAGAGTGTATCTTTGCAATAACAACTCTTTTACATACAGAGGAGCCAATCCCAAAAGAAGGTACCCAAATGCCGCTGTAATTGAAGATCCAAAATGCGTCAGGTCCTGTAGAGGAAGAACCAAAACTGATAATCTCCACAGCTGAATCCAACCCTAACATGAACATCTGTGATTTGTACAAGATGGATCTGAACCTCTCCGCTCCTTATGCTGTGCAGTGCACAAAGTCCACTCAGGTGCATCTATCATAAGTGTTGCTTCTCCTTACTGCAGGTTGTTGGACTCCTGGATGCTGAGAATTTTAAACTTTCTATGCTTAAAGGCACAGATCCACAAGAGAATACTGCATTTGACGTGAGGCTGTGGAACAGGCTTCCAAAATTAATTGATAGTCCTAGGATTACATATGTGTAGTTGGTTAGAAGTGTGTAATATCRCAGGGCAGAAAACTTAAAGTTTAGKGTTCTAGAATATAGAAATAAATATAAAACAAAATGGAGGGTTTAGAGCAGAGGCAGGTTGTTCTTCTTTACCTTCTTCTTCCTTCTTCTTCATGGATTTGRGTGATGTTTTGTAATTGGACAGAAAAACCCACATTGCGGGCTTTGAGGGATCAGTTATTGTTTTAAAAGGGAAAATAATCTAGGTGTCCTTTTTTAATTGGATAATTTAGTCTTAAAAGACSTTGTAACAAGAGATAGCCATTTTGTGCCTTGCTAATGAAAGGCTGCTGAACTCATAGTTGTGAGGCTGTTTCACCGATAAGAAATAATAAACACCTGAGTCCGAACATGAACTACTGTCTCAAGTGCCTTCAATCCTGACCAGGAGAAACTGATAGAGGTGAAAGAAAAATTGAAAAAACATACTGTAAATATGAAGAATAGAATTGCTATGTAAATACATTATTGCTTTCCTTATGCTACTGGAGAATAAAAACCCATCAGTTGGAGAACTGGTTTACAACAGAGTGACAACTACTCAATAACGCGTATTTTTTGAGACGCAAATCTCTTTTGGAAAAGAAGAGAATGCAACTTAATTGACACTTTTGCAAGCAATGGTTGCTTCCTTTTCAAGCGTTCACCTTGCTGAGGAAAAAATTGAAATGCAGCCCAAGATGTAAAATATTGATGTTGCATTATTCAAATGAGAAAGCTTTGGTATGCGTCTCTTTTGTTTAATCATGCTAAAAGCAGAAGTGCACAGGGCATAAATGACAGAACAATAGGGCTCTTATGTATTTAAATGACATCAGACTCACAATGTAGAGCAGAAAATAAAACGCCTCTAAACCTAACATTTCCTAAAAATCACAGACAAATAGAGAGATTAGGGTTTATTAACAGGATCCTGTAGTGGGTTTTTTTATTAATGGTAGCCTTATTGAGAATGATGTTATGCTTAAATGTGCTAATGTACACAGGATAAATAATGGTCTATATGTTAAGACCATAAATGTAAACATTTGAAATTAGGAACTTCCCATGGAATCCTTTTTTTGGATAATTTTAAATCTCTGCTAAAAAAACCAATCATTATTTACATGATCATACACTGTATCTGTCACCAACCTTCTGCCTCTCTCAAGACTCAGGATGGACAATGCTCACTKAACAAAACACTATTCAGCACTACATTTTATCTCTCTTCAGCATTAAATTTCATCTCTATTCAGCATGTGGCCTTATGACATRTTTATTGTATTCCTTGTTCTGAATACCAAACTGTTAATACTCTCCTCTCTTGTTTTTCTCCCTTTGTTGTACTCCTCACTGCAATGTTTGACTGGATCACAAGCAACATTGAATTTATCTCAGAGCTCCTGTGAGGCAAATTAACTTTTTTCTGTGTTTCAAATGAGAAATAAGTATTTATGCAGGATAAATGCTCTGATATTAAGAGCCCAATCTAAGATTCCCATAGTCTGATTTTTCACAAATTTTATCTTACTTTGTAATTTTGGAAAAGTCTGCATAATTTAAGTGCAYATATTTCATAACACATAATATTTCGGTATTGCCAACACTTTCTAAAATTGATGTTAAGGTCCTATTCCCATTGCTTACAAGTAMAACTAAATAGTATTACACTTAAACACAGGACAAAAATTTTTCACTGCTAGTATGGTTGAACACTGAAACAGGTTTCCCAGAGAGGTTGTGCACTTTTCATCCTTCAAATGTGATATCCAAAACCCAACTGGGCCAGATCCTGGGTACTGTTCYTTGGCTGACCCTACTCTGAGCAGGGGATTGGACTAGACAATCCCCATCGGTGCCTTCCAGCCTCATCTACTCTGTGATTTTGGGCATCTGTGAGATTTTAGCTAGGTCAGCTGAAAACATCTATAAGAAAGAAGGAGATAAAAATACAGATAATATTTATGCTTATTCCAAATTCATTAAAATCTTACACTGGAGTTGTTTTTATTTTGTCTGATGTTTCAGTTCAATCAAGACAATGTCAGCATAAATTTAAATTAAGGAAAAAAAATGTAGCTGTGTTTAATCAAACTTGATCATCAGTCCAGATCTATTTTTCTTAGATTTAGTACAAATGTTGTGAAATGAATCTAAATATTTTCATATTTTCAAAGGTACCTTCAATGAAGGAGAGATGACTCCTTTAAGATCATGAAATTTAGCAGTTTAAAAATAAAATTATAAGCAGTTGCAGTGTAAATTAAAGAAGATTTATGGAAACAGCATGAATTGCATTATTCAATCTAGAGAAGCAGATTATTAGATTTTGGAAAACCTAACTATCTATGTTCAAATCACTTCTTTTTGAAACACAGAAGAATGAAAAATGCAAATTATTTATAATACAATATATCTTAGAGTAAGTATATGTTGGAGCATAATGCACAAGAACTGGAGGTTCTGTAGTTCAAGGCAGACATCTGAATTAACAGGTATGGCACAGAAGGACTTGCCTATCCTCTCACTGCCCAGGTGATGGCAAAGATCCCGTAGGACCCACATGGGAACTGCACCACCTCCCACCCACTGAGGGACAGAGGAGCATCTCACAGTGCTGGATCACAGAACAAAAAGCAGCTTCCTGCTCAGTATTTCCTGCTGGGATTGGGGCTCCATGAAAGGGGCTGGGGGCTCTACACAGTGAGATTGGAGCTCTGTGCAATGATGGGATATGGACATGAAGGGATGTGGAGCTAGAGTCCAAGCTGGGCATTGCAAGTGGAAGCAGAACTATTGGGGAAGCTGAAGATCCCTCAGCAGCTTCATCTCTCTGGCTACTGCCCAGTAAAACACCTCCTACTATACTATGCAGTTACACATATAATGTACCCACTATGCTGTCCCATAAAAGAGCTCTCTAAAAGCTTTTGGCCAGTAACCTGGTAGATCTGTAAGCTCTTGCACTGAGGTGTGTTATCACTCTAAAGATCTTGTCTGGATTCCTTCAATGTTGCTCAATGGGAGCAGTTTTAGAAACCAAAATTTGAAAATGCTCTCTTAAGCCCTCAATATTGATGAGATGCTTTTATCATGAAGAGAGCCCAAATGAAACCAAGCTRGAGTCTGCACAAGACAGGGATGACTGTAAAATTCTCTTTGCCCACAAGAGGGTACATCCCATACTGTGACACTTCTTAGGTCAAGATAAAAATTCAGTTTAAACAGTGGTGCAAAATGAATGAATGTGGTGCAAAACTAGTCACATTTTAGATGCTTTCTCTTACACTGAACTAGATAAAAGCAAAAAAATCATTGTGTGGAGTTTCTAGAGACAAGAAAAGGCAGGAAGATTAAAAAAAACCACTGAGCTCAACAAAATTATACTCAAATGGACTTAAATTGGATCAGAATGAAAATAATAAAACAGAATATCATCATCATACTTTCTACAGGTCAGGACCCTATCATGCCTAATGGTGTCCATTCACAAGCACACATATCACTGAGTGATATGCCTTATCTAGCAAAAATGCCTTTACAATTTATTTTTAAATATAAAAACATGATTTTGGGAACTTAACTCCAGAAATTACTAACTACCTGGTAGACAATAGAAAAAAAAAAAAAAGCCTGACTTTAAAACCACTGTATTTCACTCTTGGTAATATTCAAGAATTGTGTTACCTTTACGCAGTGCTGTCTTGCTCTACATTGTACTGCTGTACATCYCTATATATGCACACCTTTGATCACCTTTGATCACACCTTACAAATGCATTCTAAGGTGAAGAAAAAAATGTAAATAACAATGACAAATTGTTGCACAACCCATTTTTTTTCTAGATTAGCCGAATGTTTATTTCTGTACCTTTGTGTCTCCCAAGGAATTAATTTCAACAAGTTCCCATCCTTAGTGCTTTAACTCTGTTGGCTGTGGAAGCAATTTCAGAAATCTTTTAATCACCTCTAGACTCCATGTGCAAGACAGCAACATCCCAGAGTTGTAGACTCTTGACTAGTAATACCTTATGACACATAGCAGTTAAAGAAAAGGATTTCCAAAAGACTTGGTTACTTCTAGGATTCTGGTTTCCCTAACTTTTCTTGAAGCCATCTAACAGCTATCTTGCAAAATAAGTGGGCATACAGCTCTGGAGAAACACAGCTGAAAAGCAAGTAGAATTAATCAAGTGCTCCACAGTATCTGAAAACACACAGCTGGAAGATGTGAAGGGAAGGAGGAAAACATCATAGTCTTTCTTTTTCTCTGCGTGAATGCCTTCAGTAAATTTTTTTAGTTTTAGTAGAGCCACGCTGTTATCTGTATATCTTCACATCTTCAACTTWCTTACAGTGTCTGTTGGACTGATATCAAAAACCAGATGTGCAGCAATGAAAGAACATGGGTCTCAAAAGAGCAACATCTTATTCGCTTATCACATTCAATGGAAGAGGTTGTTATGAGGATTTGTGGCCTTCCAATACACATGGGAAAAAACAGAAATGACAGACTGTAATTAAAGACTGCTTTAGTGCATGTGCAAAAGCAGACAACATGAAAATTTGAGGAGTGAATTTAATTCTCCTATTCCCGACCATTAAAGCGTTTGGCTTTGTGATTTCAATATTTTAACATCATTTTTGTTATGTYGTGTATATCTGTAGGACCCCACTTTTTAGTTTACACCTCCTGAGGGACTGAATGCTTCAGAGTTAATGAACTTTCTCATCAGTTGGCCATTAGTTTGAACTGAAGCCAACTCATCAGGGTGAAAAGCATCTTGCATCTAATGGATGTTTGGGGTTCTGTATAGAATGAGTTTGGCAGGTCTCTTTCTCTAGCTGCCACAACACAAACATGCCATAATGCTCTGCCCTAATTGGCAGATTCAGTGAGGAGGCCAAATGTTGGCTGATCTATTGAGTCTGATCTACCCTTTTTGCCCCTGGAGGAAATCTTCCACCTCAGGTATGCTGTCATGGTTTTTTAGTGTTTGTTAAGCTTACCAGACTGCCTTTTTCCCAAATCCAGAGGATATCCGTCATGAAGGATATCTGGTGAGGCCTCTCATTATTACTAAAACCACACAACTATTTAAGGTTGCCATGAATACATTTTTTGCACATAGGAAAACATTTCATTAGCTCAACTGAATAAAATGTCACCCACTGCTATGCAAAGCTTGGCAGCTACATAAGTTTGAAAAACTTCTACTTGCTTCAAAGAGAGTTTATCAGTTTATGCATGTCTAAGTTTGTGTCTCAGTCTTGTATCAACAAGTGTTTGCATTTACCCAGAGTTCTCTTATATTGTAATCCTTCAGCGTTTCATTTGTACATTCCAGGATATGTATACATACTTTATAGTTTATATATGTAGGTATATAATATCAATACATTCAATACTTCTTGGAGGAAAAAGCCAAAAGTCTATCTCYGCACATATTGATTGGAAATTCTTGGTATGTCAGTGAACGAACAACTAAAAAGCATATTTTTAAAAATAATATTTTGATTTTTGATGATATTTTTAATTTTTTTCCCTCCATTAATATCATAAAGTAACTGAAACAACCAGAGGGAAAGATGGAAGATCTGACGTCTAAGCCATTCTTACCAGCCTTTTCTGCCTTTTCCAGGGAAGATATCAGGGAGAGATTTACCACCAGAAATCAGTCATGTTGCCAGTGAAGCACAGAGAGCTTTAGATGCACATGTTGTCTGATGTATCCTGCTTTTGGATATCTCCCCCAAGTTGGATACTCCATGGACAATTCTGTGGTGCACTCTGCTGGAAGCTACCTGTTCTTCCCAAGCAGCTCTTACATTTTATTAGTCAGGCAGCAAAAAAAGGGTCTGTTTGGAGCAGATTTCTGTTTGCTCCAGCTGTGTCCAAGATATAAATCTGCAGGTGAACTGTGCCAGCTTTGAGGGCTGGGTATTATATTTGCTTTGCTTTGTGGAACATTTTCCCTCTTACAAACACAGCAGTTGGCCTCCACTCTCCTCTATTCCCTCCACTCATTCTTGCTCAGTGTTGACTGTGCTTTGGGCATGTTATCCATGTGCTCTCTCCCTTTTAATCTCTTTCTGCTTTTATTTCTGGTAATTCAAGAAGATATTTAGTTTGCATTCATGACTTTATGTATAAAGCACTAAACGGTAACATCTTTATCATTTTTGCCAATACAAATGATAACTATTCTCATGCCCTCATATGGGGCAGGAATTGTTTCTAAAAGCACTACCTTTTTTTAAGTTATAGATTCTTTTTTCTGTCTCACAATTGATTTCAACTCAGGACATCTACCCATTACTGCTCAAAAAATTTCATAATTATTTCAAGTTTATTTGGTCCATTTGAAAGGAAAAGGTTTGGTGGTGTACGAGGAAGAGTGGGACATAACACTATACGTAATTGAAATATTAGAAATGTATATAAAAAGTCTAAAAATACATGACTGTACTTGCTAAACACATAATTCCAGTTTTAGAGCAATTCACTATATACTAAACATTAAATATACTTTAAAATACTTTTTAATAATGGATTTATTTTTTATGGAATTATAGCATAACCTGCATTGAAAGGGACTCACAAGGGTCATGGAAGTCCAGCTCCTGGCCCTGCACAAGACATGCCAAATATCACACCATGAGCTTAAGAGTGTTGCCCAAACACTTCTTGAGCTCTGTCAGGTTGGTGCTCTGACCACATCCCTGGGGAGCCTGTTCCAGTGCTCAGCCTCCCTCTGGGTGATGAACATTTTTCTGATAAYCAAACTAAATCTTCCCTGAGGTTTTGCCCCTAGGTTGGGGTGCGTAACATTTATCAAATAAGCAATGAATTAAATAGAAGAGGGGACTGTAAAACTGACATGTTTATATTAACAACTGTATCTGCAATRAAAAAAAAGTAAACCTTTCAAACCTAAATACCAACTGTTTTCGAATGTTAATGAATGAAGTCAACATTCCACGCTACATTTCCCCCAGTGCTGTAATTTCGGGTTTTTTAAAGTAACCAGGTGTAGTTTTTTCTCTTACACAGCTGTGGCATCAGTTCTGATGTTTCTTTTCTTCCAAATCCTCCTGGTATGTACCAAATTTGGGGGCAGGACTATACTGACAGAGCTGTTTCAGGACCTCTTCTAGCTCCTATACTTATACTGTCATCAAGGTGTTCTCAACAGCATCAAACTCTTTTTCAGACTGTTGTTCACCAAAAATTCAAGAAAAAAGGAGGGTCAATCTATAACACAACCTATAACAAGTCCATAAGGTCAAAGCTCTCATGTTAGTAGCAGATGGACAGGGACTTTCATGGCTGTCATTGGCATCTGACACTGAGGTTTTAACCTTTTTTTTAATAACATGCTTCAAGAGTTACTTCCACGAAGACCCCAGTTTTAATCAAACACTGGTAAAAGCAGAGCTTAGATCTTCAGTGAAGGCATTTGGCAGCAAACTGCATCAGGCAACAGCTTTAAATACTCCARCTCTGTCCCAATGGAAGTCTTCTATCGCAGAACTTATTGCAGACAATGTTGTTTYCTTGAAGAATTTTTGTAAAACTGCAGGGTGGTGAGGTTTTTTTCTATTTTCAGCCCTCCTCACAGGTCACCTTTTTTCCATGTAGTTCAGTGAAATATTCTGAGCCATAATCCTCTCTATTTTCAGTGTATGGCTTGGAAGGGGAAAGAGAGGACTAGAAAAAAAAATAAAAGAGAAAGAACACTTGAAAGTGCAGGAACTTTGAGGAAATGAAGATTCAAAATTTCTCAAAGGATGTGGGATCAGCTTTAGTAATAAAGTCACTCATAAATCCAAACCAATGAAAGACACTGTCATTTGCTTCCTGACTCAGGGTCAGGAGCTGCTCCTCTTGTAAGAGSTTTTCAAAAAGATTCTAATATGTACAATGTTAAGAATGTTGCCCTTTTTATTTGCATTTCTATTGATATTTTAGTTGTATTTATACAGACATTTTAAATGCTTACTCTTGATTACCTAAAATAGAGGCTTAGAAATTGYATATAATAGGCAAGTATGTCTCAAACATTTCATAAGGCTATTTTTAGTTTCACATAAAGCTATCCATCTACAAAGGCAGATATGAAATGATTAAACAGTGATCTCTATAAAAATTTCTACTATTCTTCCATAGGTCTAATTAACCTTCCTTTCGTATTTTTAGTATTCTACATGTAAATGAGKGTAATATCACAGGAATGCAACAATTGTTATCTGCAAGTAATTAAAGGGGGCCTTGGTGACTAATGTTTCATTTTCAGGATACTGTAGGATATCCCAAATCCTGTATCCACAAAATGGTGCATACTTTTCAAGTGGGATCACAAAGTGAGTTAATAATTCAYATTTTACAATATTTACTGCATAAAAGGGGTCAAGCTACACTTTTCCCATTCACAAGCTCTGGACCCAGACTTTCCAACCCTTTATTTATCAAAAATGAAATATTATGCTAACCATGACCTTTTAACAACAGCCTATTCACAGTGGCCAAAGGTTTTTATTGCTGACCTATTAACCTATTATAAAACAATAATTTCCCTGGGTTGCTTTTTTATTTTTTTTAAGGAGAAGCAAAATAAAACCACAAAGATTAAAAGAATAAGGATTAAAACTCCTTGAAACATTCACCAAACACAGAATTTCTTCTTGTTTCCTCTGCCAGAACACATCAAGCAAATACTATAATTTATAGCTTACCCCCCTTATAAATCATGAATCCACACAGAGAAAAAAAAATCTATTCTGTACATACCYCTCCTCTAGTAATTTTAAGTTTTCCCATGTCCATTAGGCCCTTACAACCTAATCTTGCTCTGCCAATTGCTCCCATGGTGAGATCATTAAGTAAATTATTTAAAGATCAAACAGCCTGCAGTGACAATGGAGTTCCATGTAAGGTAAATGCTTCAAAGCTCCCCCCACCTCCCTTCTCAAATTATAGCTCTACAGGCTATTCATCACCTCTGGATGGGGCATGCCCCACCATTACTTGGCTTTTTGCTGCAGGCTAAGGTAGCACCACTAATTGGCCTTTGTAACAAAACTGACCTGTGGACAGGATAAAACTTGTTTGGAGCTTTAGAGACAACAATTATTCAAGGTTAAAAACACATCAATGCCAGAGCTACGTCACTATAATAAGGGTGAATGAATTTCTTCCTCTTGGGTCTTAATGTGAAAGAATGCGTTCATGTTGTGCCCATGCCAAACAAAAGCTCCTTCAGGTAGTTGAACTGGTCCACTTTTCTTTCTTTCCCCCACCCCTTCTTTTTTAGCTCAAGGACAAGTAGGTCTATCATTTTCTTTATTTCTTCAGAGCCCCTCACAGTGAGGGCCCTTTGATCTCTGAGAATAATGGTAGATGGAACAATTTAACTGCTTCATACAGGTGCAGGAGTTTATTTGACAGGTTGTGGCTTTTATTTCTAGCACATTAGCTGCATGCATACAAATGGGCTCTTGACGGACTCAAGCAGGTAGCTCAGAATTTTTAACTTTTTTTCTTTTTTTTTAAAGAAGCCTCAACAAAGCCTGACCACACCTGCAATGATGGCACAATTTGAAATGGCGCATAAATTAAAGGCAGGTAAGGCCAATGGCTTCCCTGCTGTGAATGAATTTTTACAACCAGTGAAAACAGCAGGTAGGACGAAAGRCAGCATACATCAAGTAAACAACAAGGGATCCTGTCACTTGTGTCTCAAATTAAAGAGATCTTATTTGATCTGAGTTATTTTAAAATAAATAGCGCTACTAGACAAGATGCTTTGTTGCCTATAGCAGGATAGAATGCAGGCTAGAAGCAAAGTGAGGGAAAACATTTTCAAATTGCGTTTACTCAGACCAGCACTGTTTTCCCCAAGGATGGTTATCTGTATGAATTTTCTTGAATTTACAGTTACATATGATTATGACTAGTAAAATGAAAGTCTGCCCTTAGAAGCCTTGTAAAATGTGGGTTTCTTCACGCTTTTTTAGGTTTTTCACTTAGAGTGTCATTGAAATGGCTTGCATAAGGGGATGCTATTCAACAGTGTACCAGCTAATAATAAGTCTGCTAAAGATTGGCTCTTCAGTCTGCTACCGCTTATGGAAGAAAAATAGACGTTTTTTGTTTATTTGTCTCCACTCTCCTGTTTTGAACTTGCTTTTTTATCCGTGCATTGCAGTTTTTCAAAGAGTATCTTGCCCTCAAAGTCATGAATTCAAGAAAAATAGTGTGTGGGACATTGTGCCAACATAAACAAATTTTTTGGAAGTTTTATAACAAATGCAGTTATGCTAGAGGCAAGATATTTTGTATTGGTTTGGTTTATTTGACTTGGGAGTATTTATTCCAGACTAACCATTTTTTATGGCAGTGTAAGTGCTTTAGCTTTAGCACTTAATATGTAACACTATAAATGTAAGTGTGACATTGTGCTTAAAATTTTAAACCTCGAGGTTACGTTGACATCACCTCCGCTGACAYGGCTATGATGGAGGTAAGAGAGGGTCAGAGCTGAGAAAAACCCTCTGTAGTCCTTTCCAGCCTGAACTGGTGCATTCTTAGTGAGTATTTTGTCACTGCATCAGGTTGGTGATGGGCTCCTGTAGGACACATGGCCCATTTATCACCTGTGTGGTAACTATAGTAGCTATTCAACAGATTCAGTGAAAATTACACCTCTGTTTTCTGGGCAATATAATGTTCTCAGAGAGGCAACAGAAGCACAAGATTGTGCTGAGGAATAAATACTTAGGATAACTATTAGTCAGTTTAACTGTTTTATAGTTGTGCATAGTGAGTCACRTTCAAATGTAATTAAAATATGTGGTGATTCTTCAAGTAAACTGGTATTTTACTCTGCATAAATGACCCCTTCCAAAAGAGAGCTTGAGCCACACCTAAATGCTTCAGAGGAAAAATCTTAAAGTGAAGGTGGAGGTCCTAGAGTGAATTTTTTGCTGATAGAACCCAGAATACTGAAATTCTGAATTGGATGAAAATCACAATTTTCTGCTGGCACAGTATAAGGCAGTATAATTATCTTGGAAAGATTTCTGCTATGGGCACATCCCTAGAGGATTTTTGTAATCAGCTGATGGGAGAGGTAGTTTAACTCCTCTGTTTTGYTCACTTTTGCATATTGCAGTTCCTGCGTGGGGGCTCCACATTGCCTCAGTGCTGCAGGTCTTGTGTGGGTCAGTTACCRCCTGCAGAATTACATCTGCTGACAGTCTTCCAAGGAGTTCTGCTGCTCTCAAGCTGGATTGCAAATAGCTGCTGTAGATCGTGCTGACACAGAGCCTGCTGGGGCCACTTCAGCAGGGAAGATGCCACCCTGTAGCAGGGCAGAAGGAAAGTGTCCTGCCCTGCAGAGCAGAGATCACTGGAGACCTTGCAGCTTCCATGTCGCTGTGGGAAATGCTGCCCAAAGCCTGTAACATAAGGGCTCCCCGAGGCCAGACCACAGGCTCTGCCGAGGGTCATGAGATCAGTATCTGCAAACCAACTCAATTCCATATTAAATTATTTCTTCTCCACCCTGCACCAGCTGTCCTAGGATGCTGACAAACAGGTGCTCCTTGTCCTAGAACAAACAGCCTCCTTCTTTGTTTGTTTGCCTGTTAATTAAAATGAAAATTCTCATTTGGAAAAAGCCAAACATCAGGATGTGGGAAAGACTGGCTCAGACACAGCAATGAGTCCTGTCGGCAGTCTGCTGCTCTAGCTCCCGTACCCAGAGTCCAAGAATAAATGTGAGGTGTTCCAGCTGCCAAAACAGTTTCTGTAAAAAAAAAAAAAAAGGAAAATGTGAAATGCATTAATGATCAGATATTTCAGAATAGCTAATGAGAAAAAAACTGAAGACTTACCCTGTTCTTCCTATTTTGCCTTTTCTATTTTAACACYGGCAGTAAAATATGCTGCAGTAGATTGTATTTCTGTTAAGGCTCTAACAGGTTTATGACAGCACTAAAACAGTGTAGCAAACATGGAAATTAGTGTAAGAGTCTTTTAGCATGCTTTATTACTCTCTTTTAATAAAAAGTATAATAGCTTCGTATCACCTAGATGTATCTAAGTAGGGACTTTTTTCACCAGAACTTTAATTTGGATCTGGCGATGGATCAATCAGACTTCATTGCCAAGGATTTTTAATATACAAATCTCAAAGAATTACAGAGTACCTGTTACCTAATATTCAACAGATAAGAAACTGAGCTACAAAAACACAACTTCCAAAAGTTCATACGTAATAATATACCAATTGATATACTGTATGATGGACAAGTTAAAACAGGGCTATGATAAATTCTTTCTTAATGCTTCATTTTTTTCAAAGTCTGGAACATTAAATCAGTGGTGGTCCAGTGGTAGAGGTCAGAGATGATGTCAGAATGTATTTGCTTATTCTGTGTTTCTTTGCAAGGGATTAAAAAAGAAAAAAATTCTGCTTYAATGGAGAGCATTTGCCCCTTCAGTGGATGATCAATTTACAACATTACTTCATGGTTCTTGTAACTGGGCATCTGAAATGGCATCMTTTCTCACTGTGGCATTGACCATGGAAACATCCATGATTTGTTCTTGTGGGCCCAATGTGGGCCCTTGTTCAGTCCTTATGCTGGCTGTGAAAACCATCAGCTGTGAATCACTCTGAAATCACCCTGTCTAAGTGATTTCAGCTGGACTGGTGTTCTTCTGCAGTGACGCATGCAGAGAAGCTRATGTATTTCCAGGAAGAAGTACATTAGGAAATATGGAGAGTAAGTAACTGCACAACCATCTCCAAATAGTTCARCTGCACAATCATGTTAAGGGTCATGCTATAGCTACTGTGGTTCCCAAAAATATGGCAGAGCTGTTAACTGCACCACCTTAATATGTACTTTTTGCACCTCATCCCAGTGTGGATCCCAGCTTTGCTGCTCTTCTGGGGAGGCCTACTTTCAGGACAAGAAATAATTGGTCAGCGGGTCTTTTTCATTCTAAATTCTCCATCTCTGCCACTTGATTCACCACAAAGAACTCAGAAAGTAGCTCCAATATACAAGTTTTCAGTTTCACTATTGGAGATTGAAAAGTTTTCTTCATTTTGTACTTTTCAGAAATCTGGGTTTATAAGTCTTTTAAAAGGAGATATTTAAATGAGAGCTGAAATTTCTACTGTCTGTAGCAATTAAATTCTGTAATCTTTGCTTTCTACATGCAATTGAGCATGTAACCATCTCAACCCATAATAAACAAAGCTATATTTGAAGTCACAGAGAAAGTAACACAGAAAGCTGTTACTTCTCAATGACCAATGGACAATTGTCATGACTTTCACATCATAAGACTCTTCTCCAAACTGAGATTAATTTCGCAGATGAAGGACCACAACTGGATATGGCATGAATGGTTCCTCTCAAGGAATTAGCTAAAACAGCAAAGACTTTGGCTTGCTAAAATCTGTATAGCCAAATGACAAAGAATTATTAAGGCTATTATTATTAAACTTTCAATACCTATCAACCATCAATTATATACTGCATTTAGTTACTACATCCAAAGATGACAGGTTAGCATATGCAGTGTTTCTTTCAAGCTACTATTTTGCCATCAAATATAATATAATAATTATGTATTGGTCTAGATTAACTACATTTAGATCATTAAACAGTGCCAAAACAAGATTTTTTTTCTTACTTACACARAATAACAGAGACTTATTGTTTTTTGCAGCTCCTCAAGTGTCTACTGCATTAAAAGTTGCTCACAATTAAAGTATAATCAGTTTACCTTTCTCTAGACAATTGGACACGAACCCACATCACAAACAAAACTGCAGTTTGATATTGCTGACTGAAGTAATGCTAAGTTTTTTCTCCTAACAGAGCCATAATAAAAACCCTTCTCCTGTTCATGAATAGACCTATAGCCTTATACTTGAAAAAATTTATAAAGTTCTGACATTTTGCACATCTCTGTGAAATACCATGCATCTCAACTGTTTTAAAAATGACTGAGGATATGACAGGTACTTTCAATGGTCCAGCTAAAAAGTACCCACCATATGAGATCCTGAAGTTCCTAATTAATGCTGCAATGCTTTTTCTCTTGAGCAGAGGCTTTAAAAATTAATTCAAATTCAATGAAAATAATTATAACCTTTCCCATGACTTCCAGGGCTTCAAATCTGAGTTCTAACTGAACTTGCAATTTTCCAGATGTGTCAACTCATGTACATTTTCAGCCACTTCACAGGACTTTGTTCGCCTAATTTCTCAGTTTCTCTTCTTACCTYTCCTGTTTTTGTTTTGATGTGCCAAATAGGTTGATTACTATTTTCCCAATTTGSTTTTTTTCCTATTTCACAAGCTCTTTCCAAGAGGTTTTCATCTTAGATTAGCTGTATTGTCAACCTGCTCCTGAAATTTGTCTGTTTTCAGGGCAAGTTGTTCATTCTGGTAGTAGAGGAACACATTCTCTGATGGTTCCTAAAGGATATAAATTTTGGAGTTTGGAATAATCTCTACTGGCTATTTTGTGTCCTCAGATGTGCTTTTTGCTTGTTCTAGCTACACCTGAATCTTCCTGAATCTTCTTGGGGTCTTAAGYGATCTTCAAAATTCCCTGGCAAAGCTGTAATTGATCATGAGGATGGGATGTAGGAATGCCTACACTACAAACTGGTGAAGTGCGTAGAGGGAAGGAATTTGATTTGTTACAAGCCACTCTGAGTCTAGGACCTTGTGACTCTCATGGTTTTACTGACAATGAAGTTTGCATTGRCCACTGGTCCCAGGCGTGCCCTGTGCCTGCCTACAGCGCTTGCTGCTGGAGGACACTGGCTCTGCCTCTCAGGGAGGTTCCTCTGCATGGTGCCCATGTGTGGGACTCCAACCCCACTTCCACCAAGGGGCAACCATTAGGGGCATGTTCAAACACGTGCCACCAGATTCCTGTAGATACAAGGCAAATTTCCACCAAAGAGATCCTCCACCAGCTCACTGTGTCACTGCTGTAGCTGTGCCCATTAGATCTTCCAGAAAAAAGCTGGTGTTAAATTGTAGGATTTTCAGTCCATGTGAAACTTATCTTTGACAGCATGAAGAAAATTTCAATGGGATAGGATGCCACTGTCTGTGCAGTTTAGGATTTTTCTTTCCCCAGCAGTTGTTTGCAAAGAGCTGGCTGGCCACAGAGCTCTGTCTGCTCTCCCTTCCAGCTGACCACCTGCACTAAAGACCGCTACAACCCTGACATCCGCCCTAAATGTAAAACCAAAACCTGAAAAAGCCAACAGAACAAATTAAGTGGACTGGTTAACTTTGTTAAGGTAGTATCACTTCATTAGAACTTTTAAGCAAATTTTTGTCCTTAGTCTTTCATTGCAAACTAAGATCAATTTAAGGTTATTATATGAGCCAAAATATTTTTGGCATCTCCACAAGGAAAGCATTGTATTTTTGAAAAAACCGTTACATTCTTATTTTGCGGTTTTGACATAGGTTGGAGTAGAACTGATCATTTGTTGTGGTGAGCACAGTTATAGGACTAACATCTTCTATTGCTAGCTGGTTTCTTTAATAAAAACAATTATATATTATTTACCARCTCTATAGGTTTATGTAAGTAGCCTATAGCAATAAATACGAGGTGAATTTGCCTGAAATATGGATTTGTCTCTTCTTGGCCTATGAATACAATGGAGCATTATCACTTTCACCCTGCAGACTGAACCATAGCACTGTATAATGCAACTTCAGTCCATTTTGAGATGGCTGCAAATTGTCGTAATTTTTTGTTAGAGTAATGATCAAATATTGATATTTCTTCAGTTCATACAAATGGATAAAACCTTTTTACATGCTACTTAGTCAATATATTCTGATGTTCACATTAGGGATTTGGAAATCAATGTAGTTTTCCTGTTATTCTTTTATGATTAAATCAATTTGGGTTATTTACTCATAGCAGAAAAAATGRGTGATTGCAAACCCTACAGCTTGGTGAATTGCTTTCTCACTACTGCTGCCCTGTAATGAGAAGGTACAGGTTCTCTTCAGGGGTTGACTAAACTTGTTTATGTATAGAAGCCATTTGAGGTGCAAAAATTGTTTATTATTAAGGGCTAGCAGTGTTTTCTGGCAAAGGSCATCTTCGTCATTTGCTGTTACATTAACATTGACAAAGCATGGGAATACTAGAGCCCAGCAGTGCTGATCATATGGGGGAAAATAGCAGATACTTGGCAATTCAGCTTAAACCAGCACACTTTGACTCCCAGGTTAGAGACACCAGTTAAAAGAAAATGGAATAATAATATGGATGCACAACAGGAATTTTGGAAATATTATTCTTGCAAATCAGAACTATAGAAATGTAGAAGGTTGTGCATTAGGCAGATTTATATTAAAACTTCCTATAAAAGCAGCTGCAGCATAATCTGATATTCTAGACTGGGCAAACAGATTTTGTTCATATTTCAGAGACAAGAACAAATATTAATTAGCGCAATAATTTAAGTAAAGCTATAGTTAATGCATTGGAATGCAAAACTTATATTGATGGAGACTAAGTTCCCATGGTAACATTATTTCTGTGGGCATCATCCATACTTTTCTTTTGGAAAGAAAGTATGTATGTGTATAGAATGCACATACTTGGCTATGCCCTTGGTGCATTTAGGAAAAAGCACCTCTCATTCATTAAAATTATGCCAGTTCAAGCCTATTTGATCAACCTAAAACCCAGTTAATCTCAGAATCCCACTATTCTTATTTGTGCAGCTCATTCCAGAACCTCAAATTTACACCTGATGGAAAAATATGTTTTTCATCATTTAASGTACAAAATATATAACCATTCATAGAATCAGAATTTACCAGAATTTAGAGGCCCAAAGACCCCAAATCAGATTTTCTTGTGAAAATCAATACTTCACATACATGAAAAATGGAATGCTGGTGGGTGCATCATACTCCCTCAATTCACTAAGTCTTTTGTAAGTTTAAGCAGCTTTCTCCAGGCTTCAGGAGGTAGAGGTGCTCCCTGTCYAGTTTTGTACCACTCACATGATTTAGTGGATAGAGAATTCATATGATAAAGGAAAATTTGGGTTTTGGGGAACCAAGGAAAACACAGGATTTTTAAAGCAATGCGACTGCAAAGCCTTTATCAAAATTATTTCTATGGCTGAGTTTTAAACTTCTAAAACCTGGCTCTGTGATGAAAGAACTTACAGTCTCCTAGTTATGTCAATAAAACTGAATGCATATACAATAAAAGTCAGGTGCCAATTCATATTACTACACCTTAAACTACACAAACACAAAAGAGAACTACAGAAACATGACAAGGCAGCAGCGTATTTAGATCTCACTTAAAAATCAGTGGAGGTAACTTCTCTTTCTTGACAGCAGCAATTCCACAAATTGAGCTCATTGATGAATGTTTTAAAACATATTTTCCCCTTTTTCCTCCTCCTTTGACCCAAACAGTCAAAGATCAAATACTTCTGTGCACGGAGGTGCTGAAGCCCATCCTTTCCAAAGCATCACTAGAATGCTGTTGATTCCTGTGGGAACTGGCCATTCAAACCTCATAGTTTTAGGAAACTCACTGAAGTGTGGAAACAAAGTAGGAACAGGAGGGACAAAGAAAGCATGTGGATTTTTATGCAGTTTTTATGTCTAGATTCAGTAGTGCTTTAAAGAGCTAGATCTCAAAGTAAACACCAGCATGAACTTAGACATTGAAGAAATTACTTAAAAGTGTGAGATTCACAGCTGAAATATTTGAAATGGACAACAATGAGTGACTGGCAGGATGTGGTGAAGTCTGCTCTCAGGGGCTGCCAGGACCCCTGCCAACAGCCAYAGCCATAATTCAGCTTGGAAGTAGTGAAGGAATACACAGGTGTCAAAATATCTGAATGCTTAAGGAGGACTGTAAACATTTTTTAGCAATATGTGACATRTGCTATACTGATGTGATTCCTACCTCAACTTATACAAGTGCAAATGTAGTGTAATTCTCTTGATTTCACCATTGTACCAGAAAAGCAGAATGTGTCTCTGGAACCTTTAAAWAATGATGTCAAAATTGACCACACTTCTGAAACAGCACTGCAAAATTCACMCCTTCAATAAAGCATCTTTTCACTAATGCAGGTCACTTCTTAATTTCCTGATCTCTCTCACCTCTGTGAAATGCCTCTACATACCCTTACGTCTTGCCAGCAAAAGGAGTCTTCCCTCACTGCTTGTGGCAGGGCATGTTCAGAGTCTGTGTCAGTGGTAAGATGGAAAAGGGCTGCTTCCCTCCTCACCCAGTACTGTCAGCATCCTCCTTCCTCACCAGCCTGAATCTGGCCAAGCATTTCAAGATAATTTCCAAACCTGGCTGTCCTTCAAGCCATCATCTTGGTACAGGTTGCCAGTAAAACGCCAGTGGCCAACTCCTTCTGGGTAAGCAATCTTCCTAATGGAAATAGGTCTGAATTAATTATCAAAAATAGTGTTTTGCATATAAGCAACACAGTTAAATACCTTGATGGAATCTAGTAAATTTTAGGCACAATTTTTTAGGGTGTGACAGGGTCTTTGAAATGAGTTAGGAAATCTTAATGTTCTGTGACTGCAAGCTCTATTTGTTAATAAAGACAATACCTTACCCCAAAGGTTTTTTCCAGCTGCCGCCCCTGAAGCACAAATGTTGAGCATGTATCACACAGAACTGTCAGTTACTACTGGAGCCAGAAAATTGTTGTTTCAAATGTTACAGTACAGGAAAATCGCCTCTCTGCACTTGCTGCCAAAAAAATGACAGCTTAATTTATGCCATGCTGAAGCTACATTACAGAGCCATTCAGCCTGGCAGTTAAGTACACTCCATGCTCACATCTTTCCCCTGTGCAAGTGCACTGGGGAGAAATACACAGGGACTGTAATAAGGACAATTGGCAGCAGTGTTTTCCATGTCACTGGAACTAAATACAGGTGAAACAGTATCAGCAATAAAATACATCACTTGAACCTCATATGCAAAACACCACTTGGTGTGTGGATTCACAAATAATCAGGAAGGATGTGGGACAGAAATGTTATGCATGAAGTGGATTATAGAGAGGTTTGCCTGTGTCAGACCTCTGGGTTTTATGTTGAAGGGAGGTGCTGAGGTATTACCCATGCCTTTGAAAATTATGTCAGTATCCTTGGTTCAGACCTTCAAAACTTGGCAATGTTTACACTTTCTGAAATTAAAAATCTGACAGTATTAAAGCACAGCCTAGTGTCGATATTTGTCATCAAGGTTTTCAGAAGATATTAAAGATGCACATGACAGTATTTAAAATGAACCATCAGCCAAACAAATCCCATAAAATTATCATCCTAAATGAATCCCAAGATTGCTATGTAGTTTTTTAAGGCCAAAGCTTAATTTTGTTTGACATTGAAACAATGATCATCCATGTAATAGAATGAAAGGAAATTATCATGTCTGTTTTTCTAGTTAGTTTATTCATATTAATCACATGGTAATTATGTCCAGAAAGGTTGATCTTAAACAATCTTGCAAATGAAGAATTTTAATTCATTTCATAAATTCATCAAGATCAAAACCAGTTGATCTTGATGTCAGTTAATTTATTTCCCCTCTCCTTCCTTTTCTACTCAATGTTTGCACCAATATTACCATGTACAATATTAATGCTTACCTTTAGAAGGCTTTTGCTAATAGCTAACCCATTCACAGCTGACTGGCTTCACAGCTGTTTTCTGAGGTGGAGGGCAGTAAAACAAAAGGCTTCATGAAATGAATCAAATACACTGACAGAGATTTTCAAAGCATAAATGGTCTTTGTATCTACCCATTTTTGTCTGTGGTATGAGATCTACCCACAGTGAGTAGGGCTGTGTATAAAGCCACTGTGGGTGGTTTGAAGAAAATATTTCTTATTAACTTGGAAATTCTGGATACAACTAAATAGCTTCAGAATTTATCATAATGTCAGAACAATGTTGGGCTCAGAACTGGCATGGTTTCTTTGGGAGATCTTGTGTCTTGTGTGAGCTTATGTCCACATCTATTTTAGCCTGAATGAAATATTTCAAATATTTCCCATTCCTGTTTTCACAGAGGTTACAATTTGAGTGAACCCCGAATCAGGCAAAAAAAAAAAAAAAGGTCTCAGTTGAAATGAGGGAAGTGTGGCTGTTGAACTAGAAATAGTCAGAAAKTCTCACAGTCTTTATGTTGAATATTAAATCTTGTTCACTCCGAATCAAATGCTGGGAAGTCTTTTATCCACGTAAGAGGAAGTCTGCCATTTAGTAAGGCAAATCAAAAGGGAAATAACATAATTCCATAATTTTACTTAAATTCCAACTTAAATTTAGTACATTAATACTGAAATATGTTTTAGTCTTTTCTTGAAACCTCTCATGAATTTCTAAATGAAAACCTTTTTAAGCTTCTGTCATGTAAAACCCTATTCAGTCCAAATTGGGCATATAGCAAGGTATTATCTTACAGCATTTGTGCTTTTTTTTTATTTTCTCTCTCTGTGTAAAGCCCTTGAACCGAGTCACTATATTATTTGTGCCTGTTCATAGATTGACACTATCAAATCCATAATCTCTTAACACATACGGGGCATTTCACACAAGGCATTTTCTGTGTGATTAGGAATGCTGTAAATTATCCATTTTCATTTCATGAGAAATAGGTTTCTGTAGTACAAAGGTCTGTGCCAATCCCATTCTTTGGAGAAAGAAACATGACATTCAGTTTCTTAGGAGCCATAACTCATTGCTAGTTCCACCACATAAACAACAGGCTCATCTTTAGCATGTGTATCTCTACCTATATGGACATATACAAATTGTCTATGCTTCAGCTGTGTCAGGATTTAGATTATTATTATTACACATGAAATAGGGGAGGCAATGCACTACTAGAAGAATGAGTTTCACACTCATCAATGATTAACGACCAGTTAATCAGACATTGAATGTGTTTCCTTGTAAAATTAACCAACAAAGACATAGGAAAGTGCAGGGATGTCCCAGGTTTCAACCACATAGCCCTAGTAATTTAGTCTATTAGCAAGAAGAAAGGAGCTTTAAAATATGGCAGCTGTATTTTACAGTTTTTCTCCTGAGGAAACAAAAGCATGCTGATGCTGCACCCAAAGTCAACCTGAAATTCCTGCTTTTACAGTACTAGCTAAATTTCCATGATTTAGGTGAAGGATTAGAACTCTGAGGACCCACTTTGTCCTAGGAATTCCCTGAAATCAGTTGAGGCTTGGTCATCAGGAAGGGTCATTGTATGAAATTTAGCATTGTAAGAGTGCTTTGGACTTTCAAATTTCTAATTAGTTAATTCTAAATGTAGTCCAACACATTACTATTTGGAGTGAGGTTTCCTAGACTGTTTTTCTGTCTGCTAAGATGCCTCAAATCATGTTTCAGTAACAGAAACCTAGACGCATGTGAATGCCTCTCTCTTTTGCATACATTCTAATTAATATTGTGTGGCTGTTACTGTTTGTTCTCTTATCTCATTGCTGTTTCCAGTAAATTATTCTAATTTCAACCTGTGATCTTTACCTTTTGTGCCCTCTATTCTCTTCCCACTTCAGGGGGAAGGCGAGGGAAAATGGGGAATCGTGAGGGCGGCAGTGTTTGGAGAGTCTCAGTGGGATCATGAAATTGCAGAGTACCATTCCTAAACCAAAACAATTGGGAAAACCAGATTTTGCTTTCTTGCCTTGGGGTAGACTAATCCTTATTAAATATGAAACGTTAGGATTCCATTGCAAAGGAAATCAATGGCTTTACACACAACTACACCTGTGTGTTGACAGTCTGACTTTTCAAACTTGGAGACGTCACGTGCATATTGCCACAATCCACAATCAATCTTTCAACTGGAGCAGAAAATAGCATGACATAAGAGAAATCCTGGTTTGATTTTCCCTTTTTATTAGGAATTTCAGTCTTTCCTGTACCTTTCAAACTCAGCACATATTGTCATGATCTCATTAAGGTATATCATCAGGAAAAAAGCTACCATTAGATGTTTCTTTTTTCAGGAATATAACTCAGAGTCCATATCTCTAATATACAAACAAAAAAAAATAATTGTAAGCAAGATGGAAACTCTGGAAGGTCTTGATTTTTCATGCAAATGACTAAATTAATGCCAAAATGGAAGAAATGCAATCTTCACAAGCTCACTCTGAAAATTTGTCTTGAGAGAAATGCCGTGTGCAGCTGTCATTATGGCATATATTGATTTCTGTAGTATCATGTAATTCTTCAAATACTTCAACCGATTTCAATTTTGCTTTAATATTATGAAATAAGTTTTCTAGAAAGGTAATATGAAAATTTCAGGAGTGCTAATACAACTGTCTCTTTTCTGATCCCAAGAAAGTCTTAAACTACGTGAAACTGTTCATTAATGGAAAAATCTAACAATATAGTCATAATATCCTCTAATAAAAAGGCACAGATACTGTAATAATAAAAATTCCAGTAATATGTTCATGTATTATTCTTCTTATTGGCTAATGTTTAGAATCATAGAATGTTTTGGGTTGAAGGGCCATCCAAAAATCATCTAGTACCAGCTAMCCTACCATGGAGGAGAACACCTTGTACTCGATCAGGTTGCTCAGAGCCCCATCCGACCTGGCCTGGGATGGGAATCCATCACCTCTCTATGCAACATTTCCAGTACTTGCACACCCTCTGAGTAAAGAATTTCTTCCTTGCAGCTAATCTAAACTTAACACTCTTACAGTTTTAAACCATTGCCTGATGTCCTGTCACTATCTGCCCMCATACCAAGTCCCTCTTCCTCCTTTTTGTGTAAACCCTCTTGAGGTACTGGAAGGGACTGTAAGATCTGCTTGGAGCTCTTCTCTGTGCTGTACAGCCCCATCTGTCTCAGTCTTTCCTCATAAGACAGGTGTTCCATCTCAGTGATCATGTTTGTGCCCTAACATTTCTGAATGTTAGGGCACAAACATGTGCACTAATGCAGCAGGTCAGTGTGAACATCAACACTAGACCCTGTTCCTAAAACTCTACATGTGTCAGTTTTTTGCCTCCAAGGGTAAGAAATTAATGGACAACTGGGACTAACTGTGGTCACACAGGTAAATGTTTACTTGATCAAGAATGCAGGCACTATAAATTTACACATGACCAGAGGCAAACACATATTTTTATTTTTATCATAAMTTTATTAAGCCTAGAATATAATGTTTTCAGTATTAAAATGCAAACCTCCAAGTCATATTGTATATAAATATTTACTTGTCTAATTCAAAAAAATGCCATACAGTCAGCTGGAATTTTCCTTCTGTTTTGTCAGCTTAGGAAAAGGTAGAATATAAAATCAAGCCATGGCCCTCACCACCTCTATTTCTGACTGAACTATCCTCCTCTTGGCAAGGCTGCAGCAGGCTGCTTTTCTTTGGCCCAAGCACAAACTGGATAGATCTGACAGATAAGTTAGATCTAACAGATAAGTTTTGTTGCTTAAAGCCCACGAAGCAGGTACCCAGACACCCTTCTCTGTACAAGTGAAAACTGTATTGCAGACAAGGTAATGAATACCTGCACATTATCTTCTTTTCCTCAGTTTCTCCACCATTTGAGAGTATTTGGGATAGGTTACTTCAGTTAAGACCCCCTGGTCCTATCTGGATCCTCAGAAAACACCAATGAAGACTGAAATTCTGGGCTCATATTTGATGGTTTTTTTCATAAACTATCTTCATTTACACAAAATTATACTTTTCTTTCTCCTGCTGGAAAAACTGGTAGGTTGTCTCAACTAAATGGAAGTATAACTTACATTCTTGGTTTTATTATTCAATTGATACGTGTGGTTTTTTCCTGTAAAATTAAATATTAGTTTTATATCAAAATACTGCATTCAAGCACAGAAACAGTCTTTACAACACCAAGATGATACTTTAGCTCTGACACAGGATTCCATTTGGGACAAAATTCCATCAATTGCTTAAATGGRCCAGTATTCTAACCTGTTTGAAGGCTCAAAAGAAAATATTTTGTTTATTGTCTTAACTGCATAATTCTGTGCACTAAGATGCTTTGCTTTTCTTATCTTTATCAATCATCCTTTAAAAATAGTATCTTAAACTAAATCACTACAAAATTGTAACATTTATTTAGCAACAAAAGTTTTTGGTTTTTTTTTTGGTTTTTTTTTGGTTTTTTTTTTGAAAATGCGAGACATTGGAGGCAGTGTTCCTTTAAACAACCCTCTCTGAATAGTGAGTACTGAGATTTTCTTGTCATTCAAGAATATTGCAACTCATATTTGGAAACAACTTTTTTTATTTTGTTTTAGACTGCATCAAGGCAGATGGACAAGACAAGGAGATGAGAAATGTAAATTCTTTCCTTCAAAATTGAAGTATTCTATAATAAACAAAGAGCTAAATTTCTAGTTGCTAAGAAACCTACATCAAAACAACTACCTTTTCCTTCTAAATAAGGACCCAGCATAGACTGTGATTTAACTCTTTGTGGTCTCCAGCCTTCCACACCATAACATTGAAAATGAACAAGGAAATAAAAAAAATACTTACGTGTAACTACAAAAAAGACCATTAATAAAACATTAGGTATGTAACTATTTTATTAGCTAATGGTTAGGATGCTATCAAAACTGRCTTTTTTTTCCTCAGGAAAAAAATGCAATGTGTCAGACAACATAAAATTACTGTTTCATTTGAGTAATAAGATGAACTGTTTTCAGAATGTGACCTTTTAAAGAAACAAAAAGGAATGTTGCGAGCAATATGTTTAAGTAGCGCCTGTGTTGTACTGACTGACTCTTACAGTGTTGGTGTCTTTGATCCACCATGTAAGAGAATGTGTGGCTGCAGGCCAGCAATAACAACCCCAGAAACCTTTAAAGAGTCAGCAGCTTTTCCTTTTTTTTCCCTCCCCCTCTTTTTATGTCAGGGAAATCAAACATGCAGCTAAAGGGCATCATAAATATATCTGATCACTGTTCAGGGGGTTTCCAAAATGAGCCACTGGAGAGACCATCTTTATTGCAAGGCCAATCCCAGTTTTAATCAAAGCAAATGTGCTTTAAAACCTAGTTGATTAAACTGGAGTAAATGTCAAAATAAAGACCAGAGAACAGTATTTACACAGGAGACATGTCTGTCTCATTTATGAAGTGCCAAGGACACATTTCTGCACTGTTCCAAAAGCAGTCCTATTCATCAGGAAGTTTGTCCAGTGTCCTCTTCTGGACTCTGGGAAATGATGAAGAGGAGGCATTGTACTTTTAGTAAGCTTTTTAGCTGCTTTGCAGTCTCCACAGGTACTTTTCATGTCTGTCTCACTCAGCATCCAGTGAGCCTCCCTCCCTCCCTGCCTTAACCACAGGACTATAAACTATAGCTACTTTTCACTTTTTGGGTCTTTAAGCAGTTCTGCTTTTGAAGCTAAGCTTCCTCACCTAGAATCAGCACATGTGGTGTAAGTATTCCTCCAACTGACCTTGTCTTGCTGCAGGTCTAGTGGAAGAGAAAAATGCCAACTCTCAGTTTGATTTAACTTCAGCTCTATAGACAACATGCCATCTAGACGATAATTTCTGACACTAGAAGAGGTGAAAATCGACATCTGCTTCCAGACTCTTGCTGACTGCTGAGGTGTTTGAGACATTTTGCCAACAGAGAATAGAATATCAAAAGACAGGAGATCTAGATCAGCAGCCTGTGGGAAATTTGATTGTTACTAGTCTGAACCACTTTAGCACAAGTGTTGTACTTTACCTGTAATGAACAAATGGGGTATAAAAATTGTATGCAAAGGAAACTTATCTAGTAAGAAAAGTCAAAATATCCCAAGCAATTGAGTAGTAGCTGGTAAAAAGCTGAAAACCGCAGAGGAGTCAAATATATAGCAGTCCTCCTGACAGAAGTTTTTTCTGTTTGTTCCAGCTGCCTTATGCACCTAGAAGCTTTTAGGAACTATGTGGTTCTCCAGCTTCTCCTCCTGAGTACTTTGATTATCACAGAACCCAGAACAGTTTGGGTTGGAAGGGTCSCCCAAAGACCATCTAATCTAATTTCCCTGCAATGAGCAGGGACATGTTCACCTAGATCASGTTGCTCAGAGCCCCATCAAAGCTGATGGTGAATGTTTTCAGGGATTTTTCAGGGATGTGGCATACACCTCCACCCTGGGCAATCTGTTCCAGTGTTCTACCACCCTCATTATAAATGAAATTCTTCTAATCTAATTTAAATTGATACTCTCTTTGCTTAAAATCATTACTCCTTGTGCTATTGCAGCAGTCTGTGCTAAAATCYGTCCCTTGTTTACTTTGATTAACTTAAAGATAAGGTCTATTCATCACTCTGACCTGTTGGSTGAACCTTCACTGGGAAATACGTGACATTTGAGCTCCTCAGCCTTGTCTGAAGCTACAGTCCCTTTAGAAATATGAATCTGTCCAGCCTTAGGACCATTTAAGTCATACCTCAGCATGCCCAAGTCTTCAATGTCATTAAATGGATTCCACAGACCCTCTGTTTTCCACCTTTCTTCTATTACTCATTTAAGTCCCTCTTTCATTCCTATTTTGTGAATTTCTTGGGAGATTACATTCAAAAATTTCATGGAAAGTGGTTTTGTCTTTTTTTTATGAGATTAACTGCTATGGGACTGAGTAATCATTCCCTCCAAATACTGTTGCTATGCTTGTGTTCAATAATTTCAGGAAGTCAAAGGACACCAAACCCGTGCAAAACATTTTAAAGTTAGTTTAGATATATGCTACAATAAAGGGCAGTAGACTTAGCTCAGTAATTTAAAAATACTTGTTAAGAGAAGGGAAAAGATAGTAGAGAGAGCCCTGAAAGGCCAGCTCCTGAGTCAGGTGTATGGCAAAACTTTCAAACTCCCTAAATATTTTGATCAGCAAATAAAGGAAAAGGGACAAAGGTTTGCTTTTGTTTGTAGGCAGTTCTATTTCAAAAGCATTGCAAGAAATATTGAGCATGAATGATTAAGTATGGAAYATAGAACTGCAAGCATGAGTTAGCCAAGTCAGAGATACCCAAGATTAATACAATTTTTTCCTTTAGCAGCCGGCATGAGACAGCTTATTCTTTTGATATTATCACAACATAAACTATCATACAGGTACACATGGAGGTAGTCCACTTCTTGAAATCAGCTCTCTCACTAGATGAGTTCCTGAATTAACCTGTTAATAAACTGGAGGCTATTTAGCATTAAATATGGCCTCWGAGAGCCAGCAATGCATATTTGGGAACAATACTACTAGGATTAGCATCACGATCATCAGTCACCATTTGCAGCTGTTTTACACAACTCTTTGTCTTCTTAGCTGATAATTGCGTGTTCCCCATAAAATATATTTATGTTTTTACCCTAAAAAGACAGATATAACAATTTACTTGTTTAATCTTCAGTTTACATGCACTCTTATGAAGGTAATATCAATCTTCTACTGAAATCACAACCTCAGTGCCATGTAAATTAATTTTTTTGATGCAAAATTATTATGGGAATGGGATCAAAACAAGTCACCAAATCACAAAGGGCACTGTTACTGATTATTTAGGCCTGATTGCTTTGTAAGACATTTGCAGAGGTTCTAAGTCGGCTTTTCTTTTTAAACTGAATAAGGAAGGTTGTTCCCAGTTCTGAAAGCTATGTCAAAGCAGGATGTTTAGATGTTTTTTGCTTCCTGTGGTGGCTGACTGCCACTTCTGTCTGTCACATCACCATTTGGTGCCTGTCCATTGAATGAAGTGACACTTCTGAAGGTCAGTGTTGATATCTTCAAACCTAAAATAGCTGACCAGCGTCCACAACCTGTTAAATCAGTAGAGGCTGAGCTGCTTCAAAAAATTGTCTCAGGAGYTTCCAATGCAATAAATGAGATCAGAACCTTACCCTCCTCATGACAGATGATGAAAGAATTMTAGAACAGCCTTGTATCTTCAACCTCCTTTTTTTCTCCCTCAAATCAGACAGATACTAATGTAAAATATTTATTGCAAGAAAATGTCTTCTAGAAAAACAGTAGATACTTAATGTTTATTCTGCCCTGAGACAGTCAGGAAATTTATGCATAACTTACAAGTTCTGTCTTTAAGAACCTTTCATGTAACTATAACCATGAATGTCAAAAATTTCTGACAGGGTCTGTGTCACCTCATGCATTTGTTAACCAGAGGCAGCCAGAGGACAAGAGAAAAAATTGTTAGCACGGGATAAGTGCCTTGGAAAACAACAAGCATGACAAAAGACTGAGCAAGTCATGGTTGAGAGGTAGCTGTGGATATTACCTGACGTGAGATTTTAACATGTCATGTTAATCCCTGGGGATTGAGAGCAGAGCTGGATGTGACGCCTTAAATTTTAGCTTTCATATTTTCCAGATTTTGAAGGGCATTACTACATAAGTCTGAACTTCATATAAAGTGTTAGCAAGTTCTCTTCACAGTTTAGTTAGACAAAACAATCCTTTTCCAGCCTGAGAACCAAGGACACTGTTGCAGCTTTGGACCCAAAAAGTGCAAACAGCGAATTGAGGAGAGCAATCTGGGAGGATGGGACTTCATAACCTGAAGCTGTAATTGAACAATTAACCCCAGTASGTAAATGAACCAAAACTTACAAAGGTATGAAAACTCGTGACCCATCATCCATCTCGGGTGTAGCCATGGCTGGGCTCTTGTACTGCCCAAGGTGTCTCCTTTGAAGGCCTTTTTATAAATATCTACTTCATTCCTTTAACATCGTCTAGCCTCTGTTCTAGGCAGCCTCTCAAGGCATCAGATGCAACCAGCAACATAAAGAAAAAGTACTTTAGATAGAGCTGTTTAAAATGAGAGTGATCTCTTGGCTCTCTAGGCCAAGGAGTCTAAACTAAAAAGGGAGTGCTCTGGGCATGAAGAGAGAAGTTAGGGAGGAGATGAGACCGTAGGGATCAAAAGGATGAAGGATAAAAAAAGGGTGGGAAAGTCAGAGCACTTCTATASCTGAGAGGAAATGAAACCAAATGTTTTTATGCGCAAGTGGTTTTTGCTACTTTTGTATGGACCTGTTAATAGCTTTTTTTGCATATGAACAGTGGGAATGTGTTTAAAATGTTGGTTTAGAATGCTTGCCTTCTTTGTTGTGAACTAACTGAAGGACTCAGGACAAAATAATCCTAGTGAGAGGGTAGGAAAGTATAGAGAAGATTGGGGAAAAGAATTGGTGTCAACAATTTTTTGTGAAAGAAATAGGACTGGAACGCCTTCTATGCTTTCTGGGCAGGAGGGCCTAAATGGAGTGACTACCCCTGCAATAAGCCAAGGAAGCATAACTGGAGTGTTGTCAGGCTCAATAAACCCGGAATAATCAGTCCTAACATAATTTTCTAAAACAAGGAGGTGTTCTGAAGACTACTGCAGTCCATTGAAGAGAGTCCTTTTTTTGGAAATAGAACCTCTTGCTTTCCATTCACTTTTGAGGAATTGTCAGCTGAAGCAAATTCCCTTCTGGGAGTACTGGGTTGCAATCCTGCCCAGCCATGGGTGGAGAATAAAGGGCAGGATGGACCTTATTTCTAAATAAGCACATTCATGCAAACTGTAAAGGAGTCTGTTYATACAGACCAAAGTCAGTACTGTTTATAATTGAGCTAATGATATATTAACTTTAGTTTATTATAGGCAGAAGCCTAATTGCTTGCTATAAGATATGAGCTTCAATACTCCATATGTCAAGTATGCCAAATATTCAGAGGAGTGGCACACAGAAAGCTTTAAAAGATTAGGTTGGGGTTTTGGCTTTATTTTATTTCCCGTTTTTGTTCTGTGTTTTTTTTAACACAGACTTTGTCACAGTGCTTCAGACACATGACCCATTCAATGGTGTGGTTCAGTGTTGGTCTAATCAAAACATGTTAGTCACATGAATATTTGTGAAACGCACAGATGACAGCTTCAGTGTATGCATCYAGGATGAACTATCTCTTCAAATGAATGGCATCAATGTAATCTCTCTGAATTCTGCAAACTATAAGTCATGTCAGCTATGTTCTACCAACTTTACAAGACTGTAGGACCCTAATCAATCTCACAGTCATGTTTTTAATCCAAAATGTTTAACCTTGCCCATTTACAATGTCATGCCTTGAAACCCGCATCGCAAACCAGACTCATTTCCTTTCTTAGAAATTGTCATTAATAATTTTTGTACTTGCTGACTCATAAACAATATGATTGTCAGGGAAGTGCACCTACTTCCTGAAAATTACTTTCTTATAAAGAATATTATTTTGGGTATTATATTAAACTGACTAAAAGCAACATAAAACATTAGAAAGATGCATTACTCTATAAAGGATAAAGTATTTTTCCTATACATCCACGATTTAGGACAATTTAGTCTTCTAGCCACAATGGTTAAATACCTCATAATACTTATATGTTAAAACTGCCTTATGAAATGGAAATGTAATCCTGTCAAAAGAATTTGCATATGGCATGTTGACATATTAAGTCCTCCATCATAATTAGATGATTAATTTTAAATTGCGTAATTTTAAAAGAAGATAGAAAAAAAWTCGAGAAAATACTCCAAATTCAAAATACTAGATTTTACAATGTGAGACATGATCAAACAGAGAATCATGCAAATGTATCATATCAATGAAGATATTAAATATATTTTTGCACTAATTTCAGGGGCTATGCTATTAAGGGATTACAGTATAGGCAATATTTTCCAAGGCTAAAGAATGTTCTACTGTATGGTAGGTACTGAAGAGAGGGCTAATGAGAAAAAGAGTGATTGTGACAAGCAATTATGTCACCTATGTGAATGGCTTAATTTTCTAAATTAGCCACTTTGATAATTATGACATCTCATTTGTCTTTTAATTCCATGAGCTGTGAAGTTTACCTTTGATTTTTTTTTCCAATCAGATAAGAGGCTTTGATAAGCCAAGGGTCTATTATGTGCCTGAAAACCTCACATTTCAGTCTGCTCATCTGCTTGAACTGGAGAAAATAGCACTCTTCACAAGAGCTCTCCAAACAAGGCTTCCACTCTTTCTATTGGCACTAGCTATTAAAAAAATATTTGCTAAGCAAATTAATAATGTAAATAAGACTGCAAGTGGGAATGTTTAGTCTGCTTAAGAGGGAAGGCAAACAAACTGTTTTCAAGCACTTTTAAAACCACTTGAACAACAGTCCATTTGCATACAAGCAATTAGCATGTTAATTACAAATTATTCTTATTCACTCATTAGAACATTTCTCAGATTCACTGACAAATATGGGTCTTTCTTTAATTATCTTGACTCATAGGGGAGTGATAAGGCTTGTATTTAATTAAATTAAAAGGAAAGGATAGTATTTTAAAGAATTAAAAGGGAAGAGTAGCATATGAAAGAACTAGGTTTGATTTGGGATTACGATACAGTAATTCTTCCAACTTCTGCATGCATGTGTATGAACACCCACAGTGGTTTCTATGTTTTATATAAAATATGGAAAATAAATATTTCATGCAATTTTTGAATATATGTGTAACTCAGCCTTCATTTTCCTTCATAGAATATAATTTCTTTGCAGGGACCAGGCTATTAACTGTGAGAGAGAACACAATAGTTAATGACTTATGGAGGAATCTGACAAAATAAAATGCCATTTAACACATAAACTCATTTGGTGCCATCTTCTCCCCTCTATCTGAATGTGCTGGTTGCTATTTCAGCCCAGAGGGAACAAGAGTGGACAGATTGTTCTTTTCAAAATAAAAATACACTGCACTGTCATTATTTCTGTCATGCCTTCATATTGGCATGAAATCAGCAGGAATCAATGAAAAGTAGGCTTTGCTCTGTGGTAACAGCCACAACCGGGCAGAATACAGTCCAATTACTTTGATCAGGATGTCAATATTTGTGATATCAAAAGACAAGTCATGCAAGCTTTGTAGCGGGCAAAAGCTATGCAACTTGGTTGAAAAGCAGTAGTAGGTATGCATCCGCATGTAAAGTCCTTTTCTGTTTATTTGCTATATAGCAAGGGAGGTTTTTTATTGCTTGTTTTTGCCAAACRCATTTCCCACTTTTATTCTAAAAACTACTCAGATGTAGGAAGGACATTACAAACTCTCTTAGCTGATGCTAAATGATGTGTGTGCAAAAGTTATTGCTGTTCTAAACAATCTTTTAAATGATATTGAATCCCTCTGCTCTTCAGTGAACACCTTGGTGAGACACCAGTTAACAGTGACAATACATTAAATCCCAGCTTCATGAAAGTAGCCAATCCACTTGAAAGGTCATGTGTGTTTTTGCAGTACATCCTTTTTCTGACAAGTTCTAATGATGATAATGCTTTCAGAAGTGCATTTTAAACAAAAGTCTGGTAATTTTTGTAAAGCCATCTGCACTTTGGTTGGTTTACCATATTCTACAAAAAGCATCTTTGAAATCATAATTTCCTGTGTTCTTGTTAGCTCCCCCTTGAAAACTCAGAAAAATGCTAGGAAATCTCACCTATAAGAATCTCATTTGGCACGAGATATAAGCTGATGTCATCAGTGTGCCCAGAGCACCGAAGGTTTTGTGAAAGTTTGTAAGGGAAGTCCTGAGACAGGCTAGGACGCATCTACATGTAACAACAGGTCACTGGGGTCTTTTTCATCCTCCTCTTCTGCATCTCTCTTTTGCCATTTCTCATTCTCCCCCACAGTCTAGACCTTCTGAAGCATCTGAGCACCCCTGAGTTTGTTTTGCAATATGCAACAGCACAAAAAAAGGCACAGTCTTGTATACCAGAGTTAGAGTAGGTGATATCATGAGGTTCCTTCCTCATGATAAGACAAATTATTCAGTGATTATGTGATTATTATTCACTTACTTTAAAATCTTGAAACACACACATTTGTTTGAAAAGCCTGGAATAGAGAATTTTTTACTATTATGCACAGTCTTACTATCTGCAGCTCAGCTTTGTAAAAATTTAATATTGAATAACTATAATACAATAAATCTTTCTAAACACTAAAAAAGAAAATAATGGAAAAACTAGTGCTCATAATATTTTTTTTTATTTCTACAGAACACTCTTTACCTGCTCCAGGCCTACACTTTTATAGATGGACATTAAGTAAAGCCTTTATATGGAGAAGATTGCATCTAAATTTTATACTAGAAAAAAACTTGGGTGCCAGTGCATATATTTTTATTAAAATCATTTATTAAATCCAAAAACCATAAAGTGAAGTCAACTATTGAAAAAAAATAAACACACAAAAYTGTCTTCACTGGCCAGGTATTTGAAACATCCTTAAAGTGAGAAAGAAATATGTGAGGTATTTTGCAATGTAACGTAGATAGAAAAAGCAATCGAGCATATTTGGACAGAACCCCCACTTTATTTCCCTATAATTCCATTWAAAAATGCAGTAGAAATCTATTTATTTCCTTGTCTGTTCAACTTCTCACTTTGGTCACTGAAATTTTTATCTTATTTTAAAGGCCCTAATCTTTGGTCAGGCAAGAGATTCACAATGGCAGAGTTTTTCACAGTTTGTCTCCAGTCAAAATTTCCAATATTAGGGTCTAATTTTAACAAGTACAGATCACAGAAGGAGCCAATGAGTAGAGCCCTTACACGTTAATCTATAAAAAATAAACTTATAGATCTGTGGTTTGTGGATTGATTTCCCACAAAAGTAAAAGAGACTTATGGACGCATTTATGAAACAACCTCAGATCCACTAAAACAGAATAGTCAAATAAGATATCAGTATGTAGTACAGAAAACAGGTAATTTCAGACATGCAAGTGGTCAATCTTTAGATTTAGAGAAGTAATTATGTGCTATTTAATACCTGGGAGTTGATTCGCCTGCTGACTTACTCGAGCTTTCAACAGCTGTGCTCTCTCAATTTTTGTGTTTTATTTTCTCACAACTGCTCTACCTTGACTACGAGRAGCCTTGAAAGACAGCTGGGGTGACACATTGAGTCTGATTGATGGCTGCAGGACCCAGATGGTGAACTCTCAAAAATGTTGCTGGCAGATAGTTTTACTGCTGGAACAGTTTGGTTCTTTCTGCGGTTCCCTTAGCTGACGCTTTGCTAAATGCTGAGCAGCCACTTCTTGGCTAAGGTCCATCCAAGCTGCATTTGGRTCTTGATGGAATGGCTACAACCTCATAAAAGTTCATTGTTTATACTCACTCTCACTCATGGAGAGTTTGCCAGCTCGTAAGCACTCGTATTCTTAGGAATTCTTCAAAATAGCTGCCATCAATGGGATGTTTTGACTTTACTTTTACTGTAGAGAAAATACTGTCAGAAAATCTTTGTCATGCTGTTTATACATACTGTACATTTTATGTGGAGTTATTTATAGAGCTGTGAGAGTTTTGAAAGACTAGAGCTCTCTTTGTTTAACATGTCTTTCAAACCAAAAGCATATCACAGGTCAATAAAAAAGTCTCCAAGACAAACATTTTCTTTTCTAGAGTAATCCTTTCTGACTAGTCTTCTAAAACTTCCATTCATACTGTAATACACAAATTCTGGACATTTTCAGCATCCTTTTTCTTATGCTTAGCCTTACAGGTTTTAATCTGTCTCAGAGTGATTGTGATTTTGTGAAAATGTGATATCCCTCGCTGGCAGCTTATCAAGCCTTGTTTGTCTACTGAATCACTGCTGACAAAAAGATGCCACAGAATGGTGAAATTCTGACCCATAATATTAAAAATGTTGTGTGTGAAGGATAATATAAAACATAAGTCTGCAACCCTGACAACATTTGGCAATACTGTATAACTGGCACGGCAAATTTTGCCTAATTTTTGCGTGGCTATGTGCTGTGGGGTTCAGTTTGGTAATTTTTTTCTTCCCCTTTGWGTAATCTGTCTAAAAGCTACTCATAGCATCAGAAGAAATTGGTGTCTTTCAGTTCTTCTCCTTGATTTCTAGGTAGTGCTGCTGCGTTCCATTCAATATCAAACAAATGCCCCAAGTACCTGACATGCATTTTGAAAGAGGCAATCAGGGATCTCTACATCTCTAATATTACTTTATGGAAAATAGTGACATAAAAAGAAAGGTTTTTAAAAGAACCACTCATTGAGCGACCGTAAGGCATGAAAACATGAGAGTGCTAACAAGCAATAAAATAAAATTATGTTGAACTATTTACATCTAAGGACCCAATATAAAGCCTACTAAAGGTGATTGGTTTTTCATCTTTGCTGGTTCAACTATTGAAAAACAACAGTTTTAGAGACTAATCCCAGGCAAGTAGCCATTAGCCAAGAATATGTAACTTTAATTGATTTACTGTTATGAATCTTTTGAAATTAAAATCAAGACTTAAATAAATGGTTGGTTTTGTAACTTTCTTTTWTAGACTAACATCTTTCTTTCAACTGTCTAGGACTAACATTTTCAAGAAATCTCTGTATTATGTTAATGCCAGTTTTTCTTATAATAACAGCCTCAATTCCCCTGCTTTTCTCATCTTTGATAGCTAAGAGAAATTGGACCTTTAAATCTAAGCTAATACAAAATGGGGTAATTAAAGACAGGTACTTCAAAGCAGAATGCAGCAGAGGAGGAGAATTCCCCATCTCTGGAGGTGTTTGGGAAGAAAAGAAGAAAAAAAATTCTGGCAGGTTTCAACAATTCTGACAGCAGTTCTGAGCTGCTTAGAGAAATCACTAGCTGAAAAGAAAAAAAGAATGTAGTACAGRTAAGGTAGGCAAAGGGTGTTAACTACAATAAATACAGTTTATCATTTGGTTATAGAAATTTATTACAAGGATATCAAAATATATATTTAGTATAAATATCTATAAATGTATATCCAGAGGCATAAATATAAATCTCTCCATATAAACTCAAAGGTTTCTTCACTCTCTGTTGTCACCACATTCCCTATCAAATCCACATCTAACAACAGCACTATTTCCTGTTAGACTATTCAGGATCTGCTTAGACTGAATTTTCTTCTATCCCCTGTGATCTCTTATCTAACCCCCTTACCTGTGTTAATCCATTCATCATTCTCTCTTTACGCTGTCATSTCTGTTTTATTGTCACTCTCACCAGCACATTGTTTGCATTCATCCCCCAGTGTTTTTATGCAGTGCCCTGTCACGGCAGGAAAAATATATGGTTTGTTATTCATGCTCTCCATACCTTGTTGAGCTAATCCATACTGCCTTTTTAGGCACCTACATTTCAGTTTCCTTCTATTAATAAATCCTAGCATTAGAGTCAAATCAAATAAGGAAAAAATATCCAAATCTTTTTTTTTTTGGATCTCTTTTTGCAAAAACCCCAAAAGTTCCTGCAATAAAACCTKAAGTCATTAACAGTATTTCAGAAGATTAAGCTTGTAATTATTTTTTTTACTATTTTAGTCTTCTATTAGCAGGAATAGGATATAAAGATAGCCTGTTTGAAAGGAGGACAACTAATTGAGCTCTCTGGCCAGAAAATTGAACACTGCACTGCACATATCTCACTGCGTTTCCTTCAGTTATTACCTCATCTGTGATTTTTACAGTACCATTCTGTACTGGAGCAAGATGCATTTATAAGGAATTTATACAATTAAATATCCACAGTTTGATTCAAAAATGTCAGACAAGGTCTTCCTGACCATCTGCTGTGGTTGTACATACTTCATCATGCAGGCATTTATTGACTGGTAAGTGCTCATGGGCTGGTTCCTTAAAAATGCAGTGTCTTCTGCAAAAGACATAGATGTGGTGGAATGCCACCTGTGGCAACTTTAGGAACACAAAATGAAATTTATTAAAAGATAATGTGTTAAGTATTTAGCAAGAAAGGAAGGAAAAAATAAAGGAGAAATGAATGACTGAATGAATAACAAAACTCCCTTTGTATTACAATCTCTTCTTTAATTTTTTGATGTAACTACTTTTTAAATTCAAATTTATTGGTTCAATGAATTGTCGCATATGTCATGCATACATTGGACCCATTCAAGTCAATGAAAATGTTGTAATTAAATGTCAAAAAAATAAATTCAGTTTACAGATTGGTTTGGGGTTTTGATTTGTTTATTTTTGGTGGTGTTTTTTTGTTTTGTTTTGTTTTGTTTGTCATTGTTGTTTTGTTTTGGTTTTGTTTTCTTACAGAGTTTGAAATATTTTGCTTTCACCTTGATCTATTCACTTTTTCTCCTGAAATATGAAGCCTTTATTTTCCAGGACAAAAACCATGATAAAAACCCCAAAATTACCTCCTAGTCCATATTTTTATTTTAATTTCTTGACAATTTGTGATCTTATTTATTTTTTTCTTACTGGAACTAATTCACCCAAACAGTGTTGTTGTTTAATAAATCTTATTCTTGAAAGGTGGTATTTACATTACCAGTATTACAAAGGATAATATCCTGATAATTAATATGCAAATTTTAAAAAGTGAGCTTGTTGGATTTTGTAAATCATGATCTCACAGTTTAGTTTCATTTTTGCACCCAGGGAAATAAATGCTAGGAAGATAAAAAGGGACTTCTGCTATGCAACAGTCTCCTGAAAGTCTGGGGTCTGATTCAGAGGGAGATGAATAATAAACCAGGTAATGCCAATATATTAACAATGCTGAAGTGGTTGTCATATACGTTCTATAAAGCGTATGCCAAAGAAAAATGCTGGCAAGTGCTGTGTTGAAATATCAGCTTAGTTAAAGGATTCATCATGAACCATTAGTCTTTTACCCTTCCCTCACTAGTCCTGCCAGCAATTCTCCGTCTGCCAAAATGAGAAAGGGACAGCTGCCAAAGGGATGGATTTCAAAGTGTGATTTTTTTTTTGTTTGTCTCAGTTTTGCTCCCTCTCCCATATTTCAGATTTTTTTTCCCCTACAAAATGCAGCATGTTGGATAATAAGAGTTAATAAGGAAAGCTGTTAGCTTTGGAAGCTCTATTTAGGCTGACTTTTCCCTCAGTCTTTACACAGCAAGACCCATAGAACATTTCTGACTTCCACTGAAAGACTCTCTGTATCCAAAGCAAATTCAAGCCAGAAAAATATGTAATCAGTAGAAAACACCCACAAAAACTGGTGGGGCAGGTGTACTGACTTTCYGCATACCTCTGTGAATTTGGCTAGTATAGAAGCCTACATGCAATTTATGAAGAGRTTTTCCCTCAGTGTGATGTGTTGAAGGGGTGAAGAAAAGTTTGCTCTTCCCAGTAGCACAGGAGAAATTTGCTGGCTTGGTGGGTAATTGGACCACCTGAGGCTAGAGTGACCCAAATGGACTAACAATATTAGAAGYGGGCTTTTTAGGTAAGGACTCAATTTTCCAGAGATCAATGCAAGATGAGTCTGGAATAAAGGAAATGTTCCTGCATGGCTGCAGCCTGCTGTTTAGGTCCAACAGCTGCTGTGCACCTTCTCTCCCAGTTCCTTCAGCTCCCACATGGTTCCAACACACTCCCATTTGACATGCCTGCGGCCTGTAGGCTCCCAGCTCCATATCAGGCATTCCTTGTATGAGAAGCCAAACCTTCTACAACATCCTTCTATAAGGAATATTGCTCAGTGCTAACAGAAGAACTTGAAGATTGAAAGATTTGTCCAGCAAAATTTTTATATGGGGAGGCTCTGAATCGCAGATTTGATGGCAAGGAAAGATATTTTTCCCCCACTAAAATAGTTTCRTGTCCTGGGGGCTTATGTTTTCACTCTACAAGTATTTTCACCTCTCCCCACCTAATAACTTCTCAAGTAATAATTTTGAGTGCTCAAACTGATGAATGAACCTGTTGGAAACCAAAGAAGTGCTGAGGTGTAAAGATGCCTATGACTTGAAGCCAAAGTCTGCTAAAATGCCTGGTTGAAAAGCCAAGCCAATACTATCAATGGGTGGAAGACTGCAGTATAAACTCACTTCTTGAATWAGATATTGAGGAATCCATACAGCGGAGGAGCTGTAAGACACAAATGCATAGTAAAACACTGTGTAATGAAAAGTAGTGATTGTATTTCTCATATAAGTACATGTTTTCCTCCTAAGGCTGGCTGTAGAACTATACTTGCCTGGAAGTATTTAGTATAAATGGAATATTTGAGTAGGATGGACAACACTACTGATGAATCTCAAAATTGGTCCTCCTCCCATGCAAGCTGGCTTACACAAGGGTCATATAGAAATGCAAATTCCTATGGATGAATGCTGATCTCAATGATAAAGAATAAAAAAATTAATTAGTTTTTATACTGCACTCTGGGGACAACATTTAGACTTAATCTTGCAAATAAACTTGTAATGCCTCACTGTTATTGTCACCAAAGTTTGAGCTATGGCTCGCGAAGGCATCCATCATACCTTTGCAAGGCGCACAGTCCCCAGGCTATTTACTGCTGACACCACCAGCTTTTTGTCCATTCTGCCGTAAACAAAATGGAAGACCCAGAGTTGCCGGCTGTTCAACAGATAATGGCAGGGTTGCTTTTTTTATAGTTCACCTACCATACTCATGTGCATTTGAATGTGTCTCCCATACACTGCTCTAGCCAATTCTATCTCCAGCAATTCTGCTGTCCCAGTACTCCATTGCAAAGTACCTGCCAATAATGAGGGATTCGCAGGTGGCAGCCACAAAGTGCTGCTTGTCCCTTCTCCTTGCAGGCACCATGTGGTGGCAGCTGAAACGGGGTGGTGCTGATGTTGTTCACACAGGGGGTCGTGACACAGGCCAGGGCAACAACTCTGCCTGTGTTTAACCTGATGATGGTTGTGCTCTCTTTTGCCTGCTATCTTCAAGTGAAGATGTGTTCATCAAACTAATTCATCAAAGTAATTTCAAGCTATATGCTGTAGCCCCGCATTTCTCTTCACAGAGAAAAGCAAGGCACAATTCTTCCCAAGAATATTCTCATCTCATTTGCTGTGCCTGTGTTTGGGCAAAAGTAGAATCCAATATGGAAATAACTTACTCAAAGTGATGGTGTTTTGTTTCCTTGACCTATCAGGGCCAAGCTGTGTGTGTGTGTCAGGACTGTCGGCTGACAGTCACAAGATTCAGAGCAGTTGTGTGCARGGTGGAGTGCTTGGCAGATTCAGTTTAGATGTAATGTAATATAGTATAGAATAATATAGTATAKTAAAGTAATTAAGTAGCCTTCTGATAAAATGGAGTCAGATGCATCATTCTCTCTCCCCCTCGTCGGGRTTCGCTGCAAATTTGATAACATACTGTTTTTTTCATTTTGCATTTCTCTTATTTTAAAATTCCATTTTGATGTAAGTGGTTTGTGTGCAGAAGTTTTCAGATGATGTTTTTAGCCAAATGAGTATGCTGCTTTTACTGACCGCTGAAATTACTCCAGCATCGAGTAGGTCCACTGCTGGGTAAAAATCACATGCTCGCAGAATGACTGGGATGAAAGGGATAGCAGAAGGCCTCTCAGCCAACCTCCTGGCCAAAGCAGGTCAAGCTTGAATACCTGCTCTGGGCTTTATACAGTCTGGAAATCTGCAAGGATGGGGACTACCAACCTCCTCTTCATCTGCTGCTGAAGAGTCCTCACCATGAAAGCGCTCTTGATATAAAGTCCRAATATCTCTTTTTTCATCTTATTCCCCCTCATCCTCTCGGCGCACAAGACTGTGAGGAGCACGGCTCTCTTTTCAGTGGCCTCCCCATAGGCACTGGCAGGTTCCCCTGGAGCCATCCCTTCCCTGGCTACACAAGCCCAGCTCCCTCAGCCTCTTCTCACTCGGCAAGTGCTCCAGCCATGCCAGTCTTGGGGGCACCCTACTGAACTTGCTGCAGGTTATTCATGTTTTAGGAGTAGGGGGGGCCTAAACCTGCATGCAGTTTTGTATATGTGGTCAAACACTGCAAAGTAAAGGGGGAATATAATCTACTGGCTTTTCTCCTGTTAATAGACCYCAGTGTGCCATTTACCTTCCTTAATGACATAAGGCACCCTGGCTCACGTTCAGCCAACATCTTATGGGCCTTCTCAGCAGAGCTGCCTCCCCAGCCAGGGGAGGCAGACTGGATTGGCACAAGGGATTAGTCCATCTCAGAGGTAGGACTTGGCATTTGCCCTTGCTGAATTTTGTGAGGTTCCTATTCCATTTCTTGCAGGCAAAGCCCTGAGCACATGCACAGCAGCAGCAACCTCAGAGAAAGCGATGTCTTCTCCTGCTGCCCAGAGCTACAGAAGTACAATGCTCAGGAGAACAGGGACACCAGCTCATCCTTCCCAATCCCCAAACAAGCTTATTGACCCTGGATCTAATAGCTCTTACCACAGCTAGGCAGTCTGCTTCTAAAGACAAAGGACTACATAACTGAAAGGCATCAAATGTTGGATAAACTGCAAGTTAGTAGGCTTTAAAATTCACACTTTTCACCCCAGAAAATGCACATAAGACAATTTTTATGAGTCCATTTTCTCTCTCTTCTGAAGATTGTATCCACAACTGGTGATACCTATTTTTTGTTTTGTTTTGTTTGGGGAGTGTTTGTTTGCTTGCTGTTATTTGGGTTTTTTTATCTTGTAGCAAGATACAAAAAAAACCATTAAACAGAAAAAGTCATCAAAGAATACTTTTCCCCTGAAATGTGTGAAATGGCTAGAAATCTAACGATTGGGTAAGTAATAAAATAAGATACACTTTAGTGCCATATTTGTCTTGAGTAAGACAGCCAACATAATGTCTTGCTTTAACACTTTATTCTGAATATTTGCATGATTGTCCTTATTCTTACCCATTGAATTCCACTCAGGGTGGCAAGAGCTTAAACCAGTGACAGCAGGGCACTTTTTAATCAATTCCTTTGGAAAAATCACATAGGTCTGTACTGTTCCATACAGAAAACAGAATTTAGTATTAACTGTAATTCAAAGAGACTAATTTTGTGAAGGAGGGGAAGGCTTCTGAACTGTGACAAGTTCTTATGTTAGTTCTCCCAGACTCACCATCTCCTGCACTTATTTAAGGAGGATAAGTGCTATCACCACAGGGCTTTTCACACCTGCAGAGTCTGACCTGGCATTTGCAGGAATTAAAATGGACGCTCACAGTCCCACCTCAAGAGAGGTTAGTGCCAAACCTGAAAGAATAAAATCAGGCAAAGGGAAACTGCACCAGCCCAGCATTTCTGGTCTCTGCCTGTCCTAGGGGTGAGTTATTACTTCTCATCCATCAGACTCTGTGGAGGTTTGTGGTTCAACTCTTTGCATATGCAACTTCACAAGGGCTGTTTGTGTTGGAGAGGCCTCTCCTGAAGAGGTGTAATTCCCATCGGCTTCTTCCTCTTGTTTGGCCAGAGGCTGCTTTTGACCTTTACAGGCTTTGAAATTCGATTCATTTCGTATTACAAAATATCCATTCCTCTGAGCAGTGAATAAATGGTCTTTGAAGTCACCACCTAGGGCTCCTTAAGTGCTTTAGGAAGGAAGTGGAGGTGCCTGCTGGCTGCCAGCTTGGTGCTTTGCTTGCCTCCCACAGCAGCACCAAGCACCACAACTGGTGCTGCTCTGTCCTGCTTGAGTGGAAGGGGTCTGAAGAGGAACCTGCTCCTGACCTCATCTGCTCCTCCTCTAGACACAAAGCAGTGGACAGCAAGGGCTGCTCAAACTGGTGTGATGGGAGTTTGAGGAGAAAGAGGCGGCAAGGCAAAATCAAGACAGGGACAGGGTAATGACATTTCCACAGAGGGAATACTTAAAAAAGACTGTCTTTACAGCCTGAAATACAATATAAGTGCAATGGCTATGAAAATTGCTTATAATCCCAGTATGATGAGAGCTGGGAAGCAGTTTCTGCAATAACARTGTTTTGCTTCCTGGAAAAAAATGATTCATTCAACCCTTATCCTCAGAGACAACTTTTCAGAAAAATCCATCCATATGCCAATATAAAATCTGGTCTTAAGATTTGTGTTGTTGTAACTGTCATTATTTGGCGCATGCAACTTTGGTCCACTGCAACTGACTGGCTCTCCACATTTCCCTCTTTTTGCCTTTCCTGGACAAGAAAGCACATTATGTTCAGCTTTTATACCCCCTTCACAGCACTTGAAAAAAAATCTTAATAAAAAAACTCAGTGATACTAGCTGGCATTTAAGGATGGCATTTGTACAGGTTCAAATCAGAGTATGTTAATGAGTGCTGAAGTCAYATCCTAATGGAGGCACAAGAGGCATCAACTTGTCCCACTGAGGCAAAACAGATGATCATGCACAAAACTATGCTTTGACATCATAAGTTGAATGTGTGTTAGTTTTAAAGCTTTTGGTTTTGCATTTTTAACTTTTTATTATATAGAACTCTCTATGTTGCTCAAAGCAAGCCAAAAAAGGTTGGCACTGAACATAGCTCGGAAATTAAAAAAAAATTATTATGCAGAACCCAACACTGGCTTTATTGTACTGCTGCTGAAGAGGCCCAGGCAAACATACAGTAAACTCATTTTAAAGTCTTTCTTACTAAATCTTTGAAAGAAGTACCATAAATTCTTRGGCTGATTTTTTTGCAAACACACACATTCACACTGCAGAAACTAATACCATTATTTTTTCAATGTGTTTTCATCAGCTCTATAAAATCACACATTAAGGGACTAATTTTTCATTTCAGTCACATTTTTTCAGTTTAAACATCACTCCAAACATTCAAAACAAGTTGATTTCTTTGCATACTTTGCATTTGAAATAACTCAAGCCACATCAAAATCTCAGTGGTAAAATGTATTTTAAGCTCACAAACTGTCTGAATGGGAACCATTCAGTCCAGAACCAACTATGAACCAATGGATAACAATTGAGCACATTCTCCTTTGACATGACACAAGACATTGCCTTTTGCTCATCTGCTACAAGTATTACAACAGATTCTGGGACTTGTAGATGTAGTGCACAGGCTGATGTGGGAGAGCTCAGTTCCATACCCACTTCTCTCCATTTGTATTCAGGAAATGTGGAAGAATTGGAGACAGCAGGCACAAAAAAGATGGAATTCAGCCACACTCACCTGACTATCTCAAAGGCAGGTGCCTGTGACTGAGCTAAATATGTTACATTACTGCTATAGTCACCAAAAACAGTGCACACCTCCAAAATATGACTCATCTGGACTATTTTAGAATGTGGTGAATCACCATATATTGATTTATAGTTCCTCTTAGATTCCTATAAACTGAGGCAAGGGTGACTAATTTATATTAATATATCTATCTTTCAAGTGTTTAAAATTAGGAATACAAAATCTCTAATAAAGTAAATACTCTCTTAAATCTGCTGATGCTGTTTACTACTGCTGCAAGGTTTAGAATTGCAAATATTCTCTTTTTCTCAACATTTTTTCTGGTGAGAAACCACATTGTGATTCAGAATARGAAAAAGTAAGATTTTTCCTTGGAAAGATTTTGATAATGAGAAGAAAGTATTCTGGTTACTGCATGTATTATATGACATTTACCTTAGCATTAATTAAAAAAAAACAACGTAAGTCAGTACTGATCCATGACATATGCAAATAGTGTTTTATCTTATTTTATTTAAGCTCTTTATGTGGCCACTTGTCTCCCTTCCTCTATATTTTTTATTTTTCTGATGGTTTTTGTGTCTGATATTTGGCATAGTCAAAGAAATAATCATTATTATTTACATGATGCCAGTCTTTCACCTGGGATTATCTAAATCAATATTGAGAAAAAGAAAATAAACTCTGTCCCAGATCCAGAACAAAATCACAAGGTACAGCAAAGCAATATTGCCAAATTGGAAGTTGCAGATTCGGGATAGAATTAGCTCTTTGTCTTACACTGATACTGAGAACCTAAGGTAAAATGTCTGAAGCATCAAAGGAAGCCAGCTGGAATCACACATGAAATTAACCTGGAAAGACGGACATTGCTGCCAGTCAGTCATATCTTTTCATTGAGAGTGAAGAAGAGAATGAAAAAAGGGAAAGAATTCCAGATAGAATATCATATACCAACATTAGAAATGAAACAAACTTTCAAAAGAAGATCCACAAGAAAAAAAAAAAGAGATTATTCGGAAAAAGAATCCTGACTGCAAAAACACAGTTGTAGCTGTACATTGTTTTAAATGGAAATAGAAATGAATCCATATGTGGGAAGGGAAGGTGGCTTTTCAGTTGTACCAGTGATACAGTGATGCCCTAAGCCTTCAGTGCTGCTCCTGGAAAAGATTCAGCTCCAGTACTTGTGGAAGCTGCTGAATATGCACCAGTGTGGCTCCCTGCTATAATATTGGGTGTTACAACCTCCCCCAGGAAGCCATTCTGTCCCAGCAATGGTTGTTGCAGCATGGCAGCTCCCTTCTGGAGGCTCCCTATGGGCAAGCAGCCAATTTCCACGGTCACATAGCCACAACAGCGCTCGCGAAGGCAGTGACACTCATCACTGCCAGTACAATAGCAGTCATGCTGTTTCAAAATATAGTAAAAAATAGTCATAGGTTACCTGGAGGTTTGGAGGTTTTTGGTTTTTTTTAACTTAAGCAAATTTTACTTTTGYCTACCTTAGAGATGTAAAGATGGCACTTTCCTGTAAGCCTTGGTTGTCTCATTTTTGGATAATTTCCCTTGCCTCTCTGTAAAGGGAAGGTGYTGATATTTGTGTATGGTTTGTGTCAAGCAATGCTTTGCAAGGGCAAACACAGAATATTCATGCTGCAGATCAGTTTGTGCACACAATTTACAGGAGACAAATGAAACTGGGTGCTAGAAAGTGCTGCTCAATTGCCAAAGCCTCTTTCTTTTGTCACACATGGAAAAGCATTATTACATATAACACCTCTATTACCATGGTGCCTAGAAGTGCTGTAATACTCAGGGAAGAATCAGTCATYGGGTGTCTACGGCAAGCTACCTGTTTGAAAAGGATTTCTGCCTCTGGATATTAAAAACTTATCCCTGTTCTTACCAGAGCAATGCAAACCCACACATGAAAGGAAATATTCCATTAGTAATTAAAACATGCATAACACCTTATTTGCATTTTTAAGCCAAAAGAATATTAAAAAATCTCATTTATTCCAGCACAGTAACTCTCTGTTGTGTCTTCATCAACATGGAGGGAATAAAAGGAGGCCACAGTGTGAGAGAGCTTTTCTCAAAGTCCTGTATCATGTTAAAGCTGATACAAACCACAGGGACTTCCAGGCATTGAGGAAAAAAAAAAAAAGTCGGGGGATGGGAGAAATATTCAGAGTGCAAAGTTTCAAATAAAAAAAAWTTTAAGAAGTAGAAAATCTCTCCCTCTATACATTTCCAAAATACAGGTCCCTTTAAAGAGATGTAAAAATTATTAACATAAAGAGCTGTGCCAACAGAATAGTTTCAAACATTGTTCTGTGGAAGAAAAATTGAATTGTTCTTTTGTGCATGTTTTGATTTTTATCCTTTCTTATTCAAGAAAAAAAAAAATAAATAAAAAAATTATCTCACACCATATGTCATGTGCAAATTCTCGGATTCCAAAATCTAAAGTTTCACATATRTTGCAGATGCAAAATTTGAAAAAGACCTCTTTCTTCTTAATAAGACAAGCTAGAAGTCTCCGYGTATTTCGTGCTGCATTTTGAGTTATTTGAATCTGTAGTTTAAATTTAGATATTTTTTTCAGGTACTAGATCTATAAGTTTTTAGTGAAATTAATAGAGAGAACAGACCTTGAGGAACCAACCTTAGGAATAAAAAATAGTGTACATTCAGACCTTGGAAATATCCTGACAAAAATAGATATAAGTAAAACATACCAAATGTTATGCTTTTTTTCCAGCTACAATTTTAGAAAATAAATATCTGTCTGACCTTAATCTACAAGCCTCTGAATAAAGTCCAAAATAGATTGAATTTCTTATCCAGATCTCCCCATTAGCTATGTGACCATATTTTTCAGWATATCTACTCCTTTGTTACTAGAACTTATCCCTTGCATTTTTAAAAGCACATAGGAGGAACAACAGGTTGGGAGTGTTTATCACCTGCAGCAGTGACAGCTACAATGAGCACAAATTTCACAAAAGGATTCAAAGTTCATATATTCCTGCACTGTGATCTCACACTGAGAAAAGAGAAAACGTATTCATTGTAGCTGTCACCACTTTTCAGCCTCTTCATGTTGCCTTTTTAATTTATCATTTACAGCAGCATTGGCCTAATAACAGCACTGCTTTTCTCTTGGGCAATTTTATAATGCTTTTGCAGAATTCTTACTAGCTTCACTTCCTCTGAAACAAGATTTTTATTTATTTAAAATAAGAGAATAAATGTCAGGTTAAGCCCAGTTGAATAGCAAAAAATGGATGAGTGTTAGTWACTTCATCCCAAATTATATGTCTGGATATGATGGAAATGCATCACTTGTAGTAGAAATAGACACATCCTCCACAATTTCACGGAATGGAACTAAAACAAATAAGAATTTGCCCCCAGAGATGTGGCTGCATTAGCATACTCTTCTCCCAGATAGCCCTATCACCACATCACATATTCTTTCAAAACAATAGTGCACTAAATATTTATACCTATCCTGCTCTGGCTGCCTTAAATCACCAYGATGATGCTGGTGTTGGACTTTTAGGAAATCATTGTTTTTCACTGCAGGACATTTGCTTCAGTGAATCACTCAGGGAGGTGGGGAGGTTTTGACAGGTTTTCTGAAGTAACCTTCAGAGATGAACTTGGAAGCCAGTTAGTTCCGTTTAAGATGCTGTCCTGCTGTAAAAACCCAAGTTTTTTAATGGCCACATCTGTTGTTTCAAAGCATTTTCCCTGTGAGATGTTTGTACATTATCCTCACTACCACATCTAGACCATGAAGTATAGCTCAATGAATAGCTAACTGATGATTACACTTATGAGGAAAGACTACTCATAGCAGACAGCTACTTCCTACAGGTGACAAGCAATCTTTGGCTAGGGCTTCACCTGACTAGTCATTTTGGGATATGATCACAAGGGCTGGAGACTGATGAAATTATCCTGTCCAACATCAAACACAAAGTGGTTGTAAATCAGCTGAGGCTGTGGCAGGAGTAGAACAACTCATTCTTTATGCAGTACTGGCTGCTCTTTCACCTAGTAGCTACATTAAAAATCCTAACAACGTCATTAAGTGACCCCAGGAAGAAGTTGGCAAATTTTTATTATTGACATTTGTATGAATTTAACATTGATTCAAAGGGGGGGAAATCCTGTGAAACAAAAAGCCATGTTATTGTAAAGCAATAAAATGGTTTATTGGTGGGGTTGGAGTGTACTGGGACAACACTTGCAAGATACATACATAAAATATTCCTGTTGTAACTCTGTTTGACCTTGTAGAGCCATCTAGGTGCTTAGCTGACATACTATTATAATATCCCAAAGGCTTGCTCCATAAAAACAAAATGATAAAAGTCCGACCTCTGCAATATAACCTTTTCTTCCCACAGAATAAATAATTGTTTTTCAAAACAAATCTAAGTTAAAAAGCATGTATCTGCTGCTTCTGACCTGAGACAGACATGGAGTAAAGAAACACATTTTAGGGAAGAATTTGGATATTGTATTTAGAGAAGCTGAGATGAATAAATAATCCATAGCTGTCGGTATGCTTAGGAGCTTATTTCTGTGACTCCTGCTGCTRCTGCTGTTAGGCACAATAAGTAAATCTGCCCACAAACAACAAAATTATTTTGAAAACATACTCTGTATAACTACAGGGGAAATAAAAATTATCTTGTAGACATAAAATCTTCATTAGAGAAATATATTCTCAGAGAAAAACAAAAAAACAAAAAAAMCAACAAACCACCAGACCCACCAACAAGACTATCCAAGGCAGGCAGAAATTCAGTAAGGCTCATTGTTTTGGTCTCTGCAAGTACACACCTGCTGCAAAAGAACACTGGAGCAGATTTGAAGGAAAAGAAAAATGCATATTGTGATCAGCTGTTCTGTTCGGGAGTGAAGATGGAAATTGTGTTAGTACATTCGTGTATCCTTTATCTCCTTTATCTAATTCCCCAGCCTGCTTTCCCCTTCCCTCTCCAACAGTGTTTTGTCCATCTATTAACAACCAGGCTTCCAAGTAATAAATGTTTCAGCTCTGTTATATTTTGTCACTGAATGCCACTGAATGCCACAGAATGCCCTGTTGGAATAATTTGCAGAGCATTTAGGATACTAGATGTTCAACACAGGTTGCACAAATTTCTAATGAGGCGATTGTGAATTCAGTTTAGTAATGCAGACCTGTTTGCRTAGCAGGGAGTGGGGGTAACATCTGACTCCTTAGGAGCTTTCATTTTGATGAGTGGCCTTGTTTCAACATTTGTACAGAGCTGTGTATGGAATGATTGTTCTATATTTCTGCAGCACATACTGTGTGTATAGCACACCCAATTCACATATTTTATAAAAAGCTCCATTTCATAACGTGCTTCCCAAAGCTCTTTCTTCTCTAAAATCCTCTTGCCTCAATTTACATAATAGAAATCCTATCTCCCCTGCCCTGCTAGAAAAAAATCCCCTCCTCACCAAGGTTTTCCCAAACTTCTCTCAAGAATAAAAATACTGAAGAGGGGAAAACAGATTTCCTTGAGGGGAAGACATCAAGAGAAAGAAATAAACTGATGGAGCAGCAGTCCTCCAATAAGCCAAAGAAATGTATTTTCCAAGTGCTTTCTTGGATGGCTATTTTTGTGCTCAATCTCTCTCAACAGTGCTCCTTTGGCACTCACACTTTAATTGCCCTGCACTTTGTTTGTGCAAGGTATGCGCTGGCTGGCCGCCAGCGTTGGCTGAGATTCATCTTGTCACCACACTGTCTAACAGCAAGTACAGAACAATATCCCAATCAGATCCCTAAATGCTGGCAACATGAGACACCTCTGCTATGTTGTTCTAAAAGCCAGAGGCAGCARGTTTTGAGAAACAGATTAACAGTGTATGTTCATCTGCTCTCTTGCAGTGTAACAGTAAAAGCTGCAAAAAATATTTTTTCATAATAAATCATGGCAGTGATTCTGCATTAAAGCTTCCAGTGGGGGTTAGAGGGGACTGAGTTTAGTGCCCTCCTATGTAGGTCTGGGTCGTTAGGAGATTTATCATTTCATCTTTCATAAGATCACATGTAAAAATTACAATCCCATCATCATTTTTCCTGAAGATTCCTTGTTATATTTTTTTAACAAAGGGATTTTTTTTACTTCTCACTATAGAAATTCTATCTTCAAGCTTTGTGGACTATTTCAAAAGAGAAGTGTTTAAACCTCTGCTCCAATAAGTTATTGCTGAAGTGCAAAGAGAACTGGGGAAMCCTTCACAGCAAAATATAACAAATTTAGAACACTGGGTATTGTGAGAAATTTGACTTGGAAAATTTCCTCCTCTCTTTTGTTTTTTTAATGCTGCTATAGAAAATGACTAAACAATTACATTAAGCTTTCCAGAGTAGGTTCAGGTCTTCACTGCTGCATTTGTCTGTTCCAGTCACCTTTCCTTTCATTTTTAAGGAAAAATAAAACTTAAAATTGGAAAATAATTTACATATCTCACATTTTTGATGCTAAAACCCACATTTCCATCTTTTACTCTCCCATTAAAAATGCACTGACCTAAACAYCTTTGTAAGCCTACTTGAAAAACAAAGTGAATTGGATATTCTGCATCCTTCCCAMCTTGCTCACACTGTCTCAGGAATAGACACAGAAAGGACAACAATAATTTAGCTGTTGGAYCCTACAGTTCCTCAGGAGAATTTGGTGCTTGTGACTAGCAAAAGACAAAGTAATTTTCTACTTTGGGATGCTGTGGATGCACAAAGGAAAAGGGCTGAACCCCCACAGACTTCCTTGCACTTGCTACTCAGTGTTCCGCTTCCCATGTACATCAAGTGGTTTTGCTGCAGAGGATTCATGTATGAGTCCCAGATGTCTGAAGGGCAAACAGTGTTCTAGTTCACAACTAATTTTGAAATCTTTCACATGAGCCCTAAATCTCCTGGACTACATTCTCACCTCGCTTTACTTGTGGAAATCTTGCAGATGTTTTAAGCACTCAAGTCATGAAGGGGAATAAGGACCACAAAATCCTGCACATGTGGAGGAGGCGGAGCAAAACTGATCCAACACAGTCGTACTGGGATGATATATGAGGCATCCTTCCTTTGAGCAAATTTCTGTGGCTGCGATAGAAAAGAGGCCAAGGAATTTCTTTGGCTTGGCAGACTCTTATCAACCTGATAGTATTGAACCCTAAAACACAGACGTGCTTACTTCTGTCTCATCTGTCTGCCAGAATTATTTACAAAGTGAGTGCACACAGGCTCAGAGGATAAAATGGAAAGGGAAGGTGAAAGTTTTATCCTAGACTAAGACCAGGAAGCTGCTTTTAGCACAGCGCCTGCCYACAGAAATGGAGGGAGGAAGGAAGCCCTCTGCCATCTCATCCTTGTCCCACACAGCAAGAGCATGGGATATTTGCTCTGCCAAAGTACCTTTTTACTGCTTTCCCTGTGTGATCTCCACAGACAATGGTGGGGCAGCTGAGGCCGCTTACTCTGCCAATACAAGGAGTCTCTGCCTCTTATTTACCTTTTCTGCTCCTTTCCACTCTTCTGCTGCTTGTCTGTGTCCAACACAGAGCCRGCAAAAAGGTCTCTCCATTTCAATGCAGAGGGTGTTCTGTTTGATATCAAAGTGTGATCCACATTTTGGTGAATACATCCAAAATCCATCCAGTGTGTCCCTGCTCCACTGTCAGTGACAACCACACTGGGGTTTCTGTAAGGCCCTGCTGAACTGGTTTCATGCAATTGTTCTGCAATTCCCATAATTCCTGTGACTCTCAAAGTCCTGTAATCACAGACACTTCTTTCTCCTCATTTATAAAATCCCCAATGCTGCTGCATCCAACTTTCAGACAGAAAAAAAAAGTTGCCTTAAGGGAAGATTTCATTGTAGCATTTGTAAGAAAAAGACTCTTAAAACCAGCATGAATATTAAAATGAAAGGTTACATGGCATGTATCTTAAATTTTGATAATAGGTAAAAGTGCATGATATCATAGAAAATTCACCCACATTAATCTCTGGTTGAGCTCCAGATAATGACTGGGTATGCACAGTCTGTCTATGTGGGCCCCCTAATCTTTAAGGAGATTCAATTGGTTATAATTAGAGGTTTCAACCAAAATACTAAAAAGAAAGACACAAACTGTCTTTTCCCAAAAGACCTAGACTGCAGAGTGTAAACTACTGCTTATTTTACTGCTTAGTGAAGAAATTAATAGATTTATGATCAATTCAAGCCTTAACAACTTAAAAAATTTGTGATTTGCCCTGTAGCCTTTTTTTYCCTGGTTTATAGGAATAAAATTATATTCTAATATACTATGTGCAGTATTGAGCACACTAATGGCTTAAAAGTATTAATAGCCMTTTAGAGGATCTTTCTTTGCATGTAGGTTAAGCTATTTAGTTGAGTTTACAGTAAAGTTAAAATGTGAGTTACTAAGCTGAGCCATTCATTTAAGGTGGTAGCCATAAATTATCGTTCATATCTGTAGCTGTCATGATTCCAAGGAATAAAATCTTCCAGTTAGTTGAAAATTATKTCAGCCAAATAAAAACACTGGTAATGATCTTATACCTAAAAAAGGGGATTTTAAAAACTTTTCTTATGTACRACTCAATTTTTAATAGAATTCTGAAGATGTTTACCATGCATGGTGCAAGTAAACAGTGAAGTCAAGATGAAATGAAAAATAAGACATTCTTGTGGTATCTTAATATTTTGTTAGATTCTTCTAATATCTTAATACTTCTTTTCTTTTACTGAATTTGTATCTTTACAAGATACAAATCCTAAAAGATACAGATCTTAGCAGGTCTCCTTACTTTGAGTGAATAAATATCTTTGTGGAAGACTTATGCAAGCAACAAGAAAAATTATCTAAACTTACAGTATATGGAGAARAGTTTGAAAGATTAAAAAAATTAATAAAGTTTAGTCCCTGAAGATGCAGAATCTGTACGTGTGTTGCAGCCTGTTAAAATAAAACTTTCATGCAGGGTTATAACTGATCATACAGAGCAAACAAGTAATTTTCATAAAAACAAGGTTTGCAGGCACTTGATGTAAAATATATTTACAGCCAACACTTATTTGAAACTTGTAGCATCTCTGTACTAGCTAAAACAGATAGAAAGATTTCTTCTGACTGGCTTTTAAATATTATTCTTGTCAGCAATCTGAATTGCTCACTTCAAACTTTTCCTCTTTTTCCTCCTCATAAGTTATAGAAGTTATATATAAGAATCACAGACTCAATTAGGTTGGAAAAGRCTTCTGAGATTTTTAAGTCCAACCTTTGATCATCAAGTTAATCCTTTAAATTAAGGAAATAATAACATACAAATATTATATAGCAACAAATTATATAGTTTAAGAAATAAATAATCATTTTATATAATATATTAATAATAAATTAATTAAATAGACAGTATTTACCTAATAAACTATGCATTACAATCAGATCTTGTATTTGCTTGTGATAAGRTTTTGTGATAGTTACTAGCCATTTGGCAAATTACTTCAGTAACTAATATTTTAGTCATAAGAAAGGAAGAAAAACTTTAGAAGTGTGGATTATTTAGTTATGTATGACATTCTTCAGTAAAAGAAAGAGCTTTACTTTGCGGCAGCACACAGATTCTGGCAACGAGACTTGTGCTCCCCAAGGATGGCACCTCATGCCCTGGGGTGTAGAACTCTTAGTCCAGTGTTGGGAAGGGGAGATCATGGTTTGGCGACTCACTTACATCGAGGTCTGCCCAGCAGTGACATAAACTTACATAGCYGATCTTGTCTTACACAGCCCCACTCTTGTCTCTGTTGATGAGGAGCAGCTGAAGTTCACAAATGAATGGCTGTAAGTTCACTATTTCATTTATTTTAAAAGGACTATGTAGACCCTGCATTTCCACTTCTTTACCTAGCTCAGGGAAAGTAAAATGCTTCTGGCTTATGTCAAAAAGGWAAACATATCAGAGAGATGAGGAATCAAATAAAACTCCTGCACTGTGATAAAATCCTGACTGAATAAAGCAGTAATAACCAAGGCTTTCAAAAGGAGCACAATCTGGGTATCTTAGTGTGTACCCCAGTACACACCACACAAAGGAAATATATATAGCTCAAAGGAAATATATATCAATCTCTTCAGCTGTGAAATGGTTTTAAAAGTTTTGCTGTTCTATTATAAAATTTCACCTATGCACTCTTCTCTAGTTTCCCACAAACCTGGCTGCTCTGAGCATAATTCTGCCCTAGGTGAAGGCTCCACTACCTAAACAAATCCCACATCACCTGCCTGGAGTGTGAGTAGATCATTCTTGAGGACCTTATAGGAACCTGGGTGGTGATATTCACTGAGATGATATTGCTCCTTCCTACCTCCATTAATCTCAACTTGCAAAAAAGGTCACRCTTCAGCCCTCCTCCTTATTGCTCTTCCCTCCTCTTCCTTCTTACTTACAGAAAAAAAATGTAACTTCAATTTATTAATAAACTTAGAAAGGTTCTTGGAGAATTTCAGTTGGGCTTAATGCAGCTCAAGAAGAGCTACCCCACTTCTCCAGGGTAATACAGATTTTGCCTCCTTCCTGCACATATCAACTGTATCCACAGATTCTGCACATGCTGCCATGGCAGGATTATGGTCCTGTCYCTCTCCTCTCCTATCTCCACAATGAAAGCCTGAAAACAGTTCATTCTTATGCAGAGGGTGGAGAAAGAGGAAAGAAAGAAGTACAGTGGARGAGCGATGGAGGAGGTGAGGAGAGGCAGTAAAAGTAGCGACAGTCTTTGCACCTGTGGTCTTTAAGTTAATTCTGTTTTCATGATTCCTGAAAGCTCACATTCTGCAAAGGTTTTAATTTTATTTTTGATAACAGTGCCCAGAACAGCAAACGCAGTGAGTGAGAGAAAAAAATCAGTTGTGTACGATAATAAATGGATTTCTGCCAATGACAGGTCATGATACAAAAAAAATTCTGTGATGACCCTCTTTCCTCTGCTTTCATTTATCTCTTACTGGTGACCACTGATAGATTTCTGCTGTATGATTTATTGCAGAAAAACACCACCTAGAAATGGGCTTTTGATAAAATTGTTCAAGGATTCCTGGACAATAAATCCTAATCTTTACATGCATGCTGCAAGATGTTTCACCTTTCTTATGCTATAAATAATATATGCCAAATGTGATAATAAATCCATACATCTAAGCTCTATCTGTGTGGTTTAAGAAACAAAATTACAATATGTAAGCCTGATATTAATAGCAGCTATATAATGCCAGGAATATTGATGGCAATATTTGTTTATTTGTGATCCAAATTTCCAGTGTTGTGTTGTACTGAAATTTCATTGCTTTTATCAGCCTGGATGGTTATCTTCTGTAAGGAAATCTGGGATAAACACAACAGGCACTAGCTGGCTTGAATCAACCAAGATGCTTCTGTAGGTCTGYCAAGAACCTCAGCTGAAATTTTCAAATATAGTCTATGCAAAGATCTCTCTTCATAATTAATCATCTACAGTAGGAAGTGTCTGATAGCATCTGTAACCTCCCTGTGACCCTACAACTGTTGCAGTGGGGTTTAATGGGCCCAAGCCCAGCATTTAAAGCTCTTTACAAACTACAGGCTCAAGGTCAGGATCTGGCTTAATTTTACTCCATAGTGGGAATGAAGAATAGCTTCTGTCTAGAGCATGTGTGCTGTGGTATTTGGTTTAAGCCTAAAGACTCACTTTAATTATTGAATCCTATACAAGCTATAAAATATCACAAGCATCTTTCCCAGACAAAGTAAGCAAGCCCTTACCTAGGATATGAAAACAGGCAAATCAACTCTTTKCAGTCAGAGCTGATCATTTGGGATTTGGGAACGAAAAAATTATATCAGAAAAATAATAATGATCTTAAGAGACAAGGCCAAAAATGGTAAGAAAAGAGTGAATGACAGAAAAAAACCCTCAATGAAACTTACTTCTCTTAGTTTTTGTTTCTGTAGAGACAAAACCTTTTTTGCTATTTTTAGAAGAAGGAGAAGCTAATTTTGACAGATTTTTCTGATTTTTTTTCTTAAATTTTAGCATTTCAAGACTTGGCTTCTTTTTTTTTACACTTCCTACCTAAGGGAWATAAAATATCTGCCGTGCACCTGTGCAAAAGAGAGAATGTTGCTGCAGTCATTTCCACACTTGTGGAGGACTTTCTGTTAATATCTGTGAAAGAGGAATGTATTCTAAGCAGGAAAACCACAGTGTTAAATTGGTCATTGAAACTTAAGGAATGGTAATACCGAAATACTGAAAGAAAAAAGTGTGGGGAAATATGCAAAAAAAAAAAAAACAACAAACCTAGAAACAAAAACAAAACCTTTAATTGGAAGGGGCCAAGCCCACATAAACAGTGTGTTTGATTTCAGCTGTGTCCTCTGATCTRTACTGAAGGTCAAAGAAGGAAATGCCACAGAAGTTATGATTATGTGAAATGAAGTGAGAAACAATGATTTGGCRTAATAAATACCTCCTGCAACTAGAGAATGTTCTGCTCACTGAAATTGTCTCCCAGGTGTCTGCCTGTCTCCTGGACACATGGATTATCCATGTGTCTAAAATGACAGTGAGGCACGTTGTTTTCAGAAATACATGGCTAATGTTGGTTTATATGAAAAAAAACTCACTTCATGGCTCTAAAATACAGCAGAAACATCTCCCTTATTTTTGCATGAGTCAAAACATCAACTTTCCATCTTCAAGTCTAGGATTTTTCAGCCAGCCATAAAAACCTTTGTGATTTTCTTGATAAATTCCTCTGTCCTCTCAGATGCAAGACAGACTAAACTACTCCTGTACTTGAACCATATCCTAAAGGGCACTTATTTCTCTACAGGCAACAACTCTGACAATTCTGAGAGGAAAATCTTCTGACAAAGCATAAGAGGCCATCAGCGCTTTGCTGTCATGCTACTGCACTYGCAGTTTATGAAACTATTGAGCTCAATTTATTGTTTTTACAAATGGACCCCAGATTCATTCTGGTTCAAATCTGCTTCTCAGATCAGAAATTCTCTCCTCCCCTATGCCGGTAAGAGCAGCACATCCTTCACCATTGTCCCCCAGCTTACCCAATTCACTTCTCTACAGCAACTGTGGCCCAAAATATCTGTATGTTTCCAGGACCATTAGCAGATCCCATATCCATACTGAAGGCGTAAGGCCATGTCCACTTCACCCTCCCCAGGGAGTTGAGCTCACCTGGATGTATTTTTAATCTCTATGGATAATAGGGATCTATTTACTCATGGATGGTACAGACAGTTTTGAACCTGCTCATAGTAACGCTGGTGACCTTCCAACAGTATTAGATTACTGTAGTCACTTTATTCTCCTTCGGCCATTTGTCTTATTTATGTAGAAAAGCTTTTTCAACATTCTTTAAAAATATATAGATTGAAAATGTTTAGAAACAAAATTAACCCAAAAGTTAGGCTGAAGCAAAACTGTGAATCAAATTCAAAGATTCCTGGGAAATGTCTGTTTGCTGCTTTTTTTTAATCTTTTTTTTTTGTATGAAAAGTTGTGGGGTTTTATTGGTTTCTTTTTTTAGAAAATAAAAAAATAACCTGATATATATCTACTACTGTGCATGTTTTTAAGAAATTGTATAACATAACCATATATTATTATTCAYTCTTGTAACAGAAATTTCATTAGATTTCCAGCCACATAGCATGACAAAGTTATCAAAGAATGCAGTTTAAAACTTGAGGACTAAATATATCAATAGAAAATTTATCCAAGGAACTTTTTCAGTGATCAATTCCATTGACAGTTGCTGATAAATTGTGCACCCACACAGGCATAAGCTCRTCAGAAGTAATACTACCCTGTATGGCCATAGTAATTTTTTATTAAAATACACTGTGATTAATTTAATTAATAATTAAAACCGGAAAACATGTCTTTCCTTCTCTTTATGAGATTAGGCTACTACAAAAATTTTATTTAAGATAATTTTGACTGAAAAGGAGAGAGTACCTTTCAAAGACACAGGAATTAAACAGAATCAAYTGTTTGAAAAATGAATTTGTTCTCCATTCTGCAGGCAAGAGAAAAGTGATACAGTACAGCAAATAAAAGTAAAGAGCAAAGGGAAAAAACCTCTCCTCTGAATGTCTGGTTCAAGCCCTGGCTCAGGTACATATGAGATAATTTATGGGAGCATAATGATCTGCACCAGGAATCTCAGGCTCACCCTGCCACATGACTGAGCTAGTTTCTATAAAGGACCTAGAAAGCTGGCGCCACAGCAAACGAAGAAAATGAGTTTAATCACTTTACAAGCTTTCTGCTTGTGATCTTTCTGGCTATATCTGAATGAAATGTAGGAAGAAAATAGTCACAAAAAGGTATGCTGGATTCCTCAGTAGTTGATGATTGTTGAGACGTGGGAGGAAGGAGGGCAATTAGTATACCTAAGGGGATGTCAGGCAAGTGAAAACAAGGATGTTTTACAAGCAGCACACTGGAAGTCTGGGGTTTGCAATGAGAAGGATGTGAAAGCAGCTAGATGTCTATCCCCTAGAATGGGTTAAGGGCCTGATAAATGGATAAGCTGTGGAGCTCCTAGCTTCCAAAGCAAGGTGCTCACAGGACAGAAAAGATCTACCTGGCTGCAGAAACAATAGTTCTAAATACTGTTCTTCCCCAACCACACAGGAACTGTACCTATGGATCTAAAAGCAGCAATGTTTGAAAACACATCCAGCAAGATCTGCTTCAGTGTTACATAGCAAGACTGAAGCTCTGCRCTCCAAAATGACTTTACAGGTATGACCATGCTATGATTCACATCACGTCACAGTAAATCAGAAGGGTGAGAAATCTTAGGGTTAGAAGGGAGTTACAAAGACAAAGAATATTATTTTGAAAAGGAATTCAAGATATTAATTTGGAACCTTTTTTATGATTTTGAAAAAAAGCCATTACTACAGAAAGGTATTTGAAGTGGACATAAACAGAAAAAGAATTAGACTCTGTTTTTCTTTGTCCTACAGAGCTTAAAATTTAGAAAACAAAACTTTTATAATAACCAATGTGTGTGTACCTTAATGAGTGGATACATTACATCAACCTGATTTTATTTTTTAACTTGACACTGCATTCTTTGGCCTGTTAGGACAAACTTAGGCTCTCAGAGGGTAGCTCACGTTAAGGCATTCAGAATCCAGAAATGGCTTTCCAACAGATTGCAATCTGGAAGATTCCTCATAACCTAACATATCTGAGAAAGTTGTATCAGATTCAAGGCCAGTAATGACTGACAGAAAGCAAGGTTTCATTCTTCCCAGAGTGATTGGAAAGGCTGCCTTCACCTTTTTTACTGTTCATTGCTACTTTTTTCAAGTGACCAGAATATTTTGTTGAAGCAAACTTGTGGGAGCTCAGCACATCCCTCCGGATGTCCAGAGTTGCTGARGTCCCAGTCGGGGGCTCGGAGACCCTGGCATGCTGCCCGGAACASCTGGTGGCTTGATTTTGATCCTTCCAATGAATTGCCAGCTTGGCATGGGGATGTGAAAGCCACACAGGTTTGAATGGTGTAATAACAAGGTGTTCACAGGGTGAAAATGTAGGTTTTAGGATTTTTGGTATAGGGGTTMTGGGGACAAGATGGAGGAATCAGGGCGTGTCTAGTCCTTCTTCTTTCTTCTTCTTGTTCTCCATTTTCTGCTGTGATGTTGGCACTTGGGGATTGGTTTAGAGCAGAAATGCACTAGGTGATAGGTATTGGGAATTAAAAGTAAATATGATATACCTAGTTTGTAGGACGACAATGCCTCGGGGGCGGTCAGAGTGCTTGTGGCTGCTGTGCTGAGCAGACCTCAGCTGGGCAGAAAGAAAATTTTGTAGAAAAGAAATAATAAACAACCTGAAGACCGAAAAACCRAAGAGTCCAGACTCATTCTTCAAAGCATGGGCTGCTGCAGAACCACCCCACGCATCTTGGGGCAGAGACAGACAGCCGACCYGAGACAAACTAGAAAAATATTTTTAATAAAAATAAATAAATATATAAAAGGACAGAAAGGCTGCTCAAGTGCAACTCCTACATTGTCACAAGGTTAAGGCACTAACACAGATTTTTCATCAACAACTACAGAAGATCAGAATGCTTGGATTGCTGCATTGCTTCTGGCACTGCAGCCTACACTGCATTGCACTGGCATTGAGGGACACACTCAGACAGACAGGAAACAGAGAGGCAGAACTAGATGTCTTAATAAGGTTTTCTGACATCTTTTGTGGTGGAAATATCTCTGTGGATAGCAATGTCATTAAGAACATCTAGTGCTCCTGGCTGTATTCACAAAAGCATTCACACTAAAGTCAACAGGCTGAATTTATGGCTGGTAGCTCCATGATAGTCAGCACAAATAGGAACTAAAATTCAGAGTAAATACCTCAGAGATGGTGTGGAGAAAAATCTAACATTTGCCAGTGATTTTATTGAGACTTTGGACGTCACTTCATTCATGTGTTTATGCAGTTGTGTATACAAATCTGCCATACATATCATTCAGCACAGCATCTGAGGATCGTTTGTGTCCTATATACTGCTAGGCCAGGGCATCCTATCCCACTTGGGACACAATGCTTTGGGAGACTCAGGCATCCTTGGAAGCTCAGCCAAGGGCTTCTTTTTCTAGGAGCTCCACAAGATGAAGCAGTTTATTGCCAAAGAAAAGGTGCTTGTCCTCAGGGGCCTGCAGTGGCTGTGGTCTCAACATTCAAACACTCATGGGGTCACTTCCCTCTAGCACAGGCCTGACACAGCACCTGACTCTCAAACTCAATTGGCATTTGATTATTTCAAAACCTGGTGCACGAGGTCGTGCCAGATTCAAATTTCTGTCATCAGCTTTCAAATCAATTAACAACGTTTGTCCTCTGGACTCAATGATTAAAAAACTGTTTAAAAAGTGCCCTGAGGGAGTGGTGTAAACAGTGAGGGAGAGCAATCCAGAAGTCAGAAGGTGAGCCAAACCCRGAGTAGACAGTGGCTGTCTCATTGCTCTTTGATGCCCTGGAGATTTAAGTAGGTCTTATCTTGATTTTTTTTTCCAAGTATTTTATCACCAGAACTCCACTGAGTTGCTGTTAACACACATACATCCCACAAAGCTGCAAGTCTTAGAAACTCCAGTATGCTGAAATATATTTGGATTTTAAAGATTTTTTTGAATGCAGCATGAGCACATTTGCAAAAAAAATTAAAGTAATTTTCATTGATGAAAACAGAAAATTGGATAAGTAACAGTGAATTTTTATTGTTGCATTTGAAAGGTTTGTATGGGGTATTATTATGAGTATCTGACCAGGCTTGAACAAATACTTTAGATTTCCCACTTACATAAGAAAAATCACAAGGAATATCACTTTATGTACATGCCAGGATTGAGAAAGATTGATTACCACTGTCTCAAATATATAATCCAAAGGTTGAAAAA
>JACDOX010000005.1:13403410-13506627 GCA_014549065.1 Cardinalis cardinalis
GAAAAGAAAAGAAAAGAAAAGAAAAGAAAAGAAAAGAAAAGAAAAGAAAAGAAAAGAAAAGAAAAGAAAAGAAAAGAAAAGAAAAGAAAAGAAAAAGAAAAGAAAAGAAAAGAATTTTTTTCTTGCTCAGGCTATACAGAAGGGAGTTAGAAGGGAGTTTACCCCTGGGTACCTTAATAGCTTCCTGTATCTCCATCCCTTTCATGCTGCCTTTTTTCTTAATTGCCCGGCAGCTTCTCACTTCCTTCTTCTCCACGTCTGTCTTCCAGTTTTATGCAGTTTATGACAGATGTGCAGAACTGACCAAATCAGAATCCCTATCATCCTCTGTCACCCCTTTTTCATCACATTTGTGAGTGTGTCCTGTTAAACCCAGATGCTAATTCTTAAGTCGCTGCTCTTACACATCCCTGCCTCTCCTGTACTACATGGGAAGTCCTCTTTTCAATCTCTGAATTACATTCTGAAAATGGTAAAGGTTTTCCCTTTTCTGAAAGATCACCTAACAAATGARTGGAGCAGAAGCCCATTCTGTGCCATGGAACATGGGGACACTACTTGTGGTCGGCAGTCCCTCCCAGCAGATGCTGAGGGGATATCCTGTGGATGTCTCATTGTGGGATTGCCTCGTTCAGCTCCATGGACAGCAGCCCTCAGCTGATGCTGGAGTCAAGGYGAGGCAAGGTGAGTTAGCTTTGGTGTCATCTGGTACAGACATTTCGTGCTCTGACTTCACATCTGCTGTCATGTGGGAAAACAACAAACTCTGCCTTTCAAAACTCAGGGATGTCAACATCTTCCTTTTGCTGTCAGAAAAACGTGGGGAAAGAAAGAAGACATAGCAATCCACTATGTGGCATGTACAAAATATCTTGCTGAAGGTCTGGCTCTTGCTGTCAGCATCTGATTTAAGAATAAAGATTTTTGTTTATTCAAGGTTGGCAGTGAGGTTAAGATTCTGCCTGATAGCAATCTGATAGGTCCTCAGTCCATCCTGGAGGTGTGTATTTGTATACAGCTCTATATGCAGCGCTGCAAGAAAATCTGTGAAAAAAGAAATCATATTTGTGCAGGATACCAGCAAATGACTTAAACAGGAGGTACAATTTTTTAATATAACACCATTATGCTATAAGCTTTGCTGTGAAAATGAGGATTTGTACCATTTTTTCAGACYACAACTGACTTTTTCACCTCTGATCTGCAGTGTAGCTCACTGATTCAGTCTAAGCACACAAGAAAGGTAACTAAAAATACAGCAAGGCTTGACTAATAATCGATTTGCAGACTTCTAAGAGCTGTCATGACTTGTCAGTCTTAGAAGAGAAGGTAAAAATTAGTTTTCCACCACTAAACAGAGTCACAAATAGCATTGGTTTCCTTGGAGACTTAGCAGCAGTTCTCAAAACACTGTACTTGCAGGAAAGGAGTGACTTGTAAAGATACATTCCCTGTGCAAACTTTAATTAATCTCTTCTCTTAATAATGTACACCCACATCAGCTCTGTGTATTTGGTATTTATCACATTGCATCCTCCTCTCAAGCCCTCTTCCATGGTGTATATTTATAATGTATAGTGCAAATGTAATACTTGCAAATTTTTTTATGTATTGTTTATAATGTGCAAAAATCCTAATTCTACAGAAAATTATTTATGCTTTTTCATAAAATACATATTTTCATCAATTGTCTACAATGATGAAAGTAACTATCAGTTCAGCAGTTCTAAAATTCCTGATGTAAAAATAACAGTGCTGTTGAAAAGAGCACTATTGTCTCCTAAGCMAACATTGTGAGAATAAAACCTTAAATTCTCCAGTGAGGACAAAGATGACAAAAAGGCAACACAAACTGACAGCAAGWAAGTTCTGTCTCATCCTTACTCAAGGTGAACTGGTTGCAGGCTGGTGAGTCAGACACAAGTTTTTGTCATGTTTTTCAGGGTGTGAATGCTGTCTTGCCCTCAAACACTGCTGCATCTCCTGCTCCATGTGGTATTAGGGAGTTTGATTTTGTCATCTACCACTGCTTCACAGTGCTTTTACCTACTTTCAATACCAGAGATGGAGTAGAAAGCAACAGCCTAAGTGATTCCACAATTTTTAAAGAGAATGTTTCTATTTGCTGTTAAAAAGTGTTTAGGTATATTAAGAATGTTTACCCATATCAGCATTTATGTCTACCCATAGCTATTTGTTCACAATATATGAGGAAAGCATTATATTATCTATAGGTGAACATATTCATAGCTAAGGAGTGATACTAAAAATATGTCAAKTGCTATACCTAATTATAACTGCGAAAATAATTACTGGAAAGTGTCTTCAACAACTTAAGTTAAATAAAAATAAGAAATTTCTACTTGGTAATAAATTGCTTTCTTGACATCACAACTGAAATAACTAATTTTCCATATATTGGGCATCAGAATTTTTTCAGAATGGCAAAAAGCATTTTTAACAGAGTGACTTAATTAAATGGAGTGCTGATTAAAGTTTCATGGGCACACCACTAATCACTCAAATGTTTCAGCATTGGAATTACACATTTATAAGTCACTATATACTCAAAGAAAATATTTCATATGCAAAAGACAAGATCATCTAATGAATAGCCTAGAAAGGAGAAAACAGACCTTGATATTAGTGTGGATTGRGCTCCTTGTTGTATGACAATTAAACAGCATACAGCAAAATGACCTTGATTTGGTCTGCTGTGACTCTGACAGTTTAGGGGTTTATTTGCTCTACAAATCATTTCAGGCTTAGACTTTTGACACTATATGAGAGACTCTGGGTTCATCCCATAAGAAATCTCAGCTTGAGTCATCAGCAGGCATCACATCCATTGAAACATTTAATGAAGATTTCATCTATGTTATCTATGTTCATCTTTTCAGACTGTTATATTTCTGTTTAAGTATCAAGCACATGTATTTACACATTTGTGTTTTGTGGTTGTACATGCACTTTCTCTTTTCAGCACCTTAGTTTTGCTTGCTGCCTTTCCCATAACTTATCACATACAGAGCACAGGATTCTAAATCCAGCCCTTCCTTACTGCTTGATTTGAACATCTGTCTAATCCTGTGGTGCCATTTGTCTCTAATCCTCAACAAACCTATATCTAAGCCATCAGAATACTGACTTCCTTTCCACTCCAGTATGGACAGCAGTGAGCCCAAATGGGAATGTCCAGTCTAGGTTGCCATGAGTTTGCAAGTAGGGTTCACATTCAGATCACTAGAGCTGAACCTGATCCAACAGTTTCCTTWAAGGGGCAGATCCTAAACAAAACCATTCTGCTTTTCAGGTGCAGTCTTAATGAAACCACATTTCACCAGCTCAGCTCCCAGATGGTCAAAGATTATCATCTTAGAAGATAACCCATCTCACTAAGACAAATATATTCTGATTCCCTTTGTTGATTTTCCAGGAGTAAGACCTGTTCCTCTGTGCTTCATTTTTTTTCGCTTACAAAAAATGTTAACTCTAAAGAAAAGATGTCACCTCTGCCCTAATTATCTATTATACTTAGGTGTAAAATTCTTGTATTAAATAAAGTGGTTTCAGTAACTCATAGAACAGCCACCCCTTGAATTGCTTCACACAGAAGCCACACAAATGTCTTTTGAAGTGAATGATGGCTGTGGAGGCACAAAGCCCTGCAGTGCTAAACGWGAAGAGAAGGTGGAAGGTGGCTCCAGCTGGGAATAACCCTACCTCCTGCCACAGAGAGCAGAATTTCTCATGTTGACCAGAGAAGCACTGAAGTATCATCGTGCCTGTGGTTTCTGAAGCCGTCATGGGCCMCTGTTTTCCACAGCATTTCAGTCACCTTGTTTAACTATTTTTTTTTTTTTTGGTTTTGCACCACTTCTGCTCTCTGAGATATATGTATAAATACAACAGAGCTCACTTTGCTGTACCTTGGGCATACAGCTCTGGTAATGGGAGTTACACAGATGTTTCAATAGCTAAATACATTCTTGTGGTTTATTCATTCAAGGAGTCATTGTTAATTCAGTTGCACATTTCCACCTTGATAGACTGCACTTATAATAATCTTTAGCAAAAATATGTGAGATGTTTTAAAATACTTCATATTTGAGAATCTAATGTTTTGCTATTTTATTTTAATCTCAGACCTGCTACTTGTAAGGACCCTCTTTGCATGAAACATCATTTTCTGAACTTTTAAGTCAAAACTTCCACGCTGTTTAGAATATAATTTATATTTGTGCACACAAAGCTAACATTCTTAATTTTTTWATTATATATTCTTTACATCATAAATGCATGAAGGACCTTTAATTATAGAAAACATAATCAGATACAGAATATTTTGTGTGTTTCCTTTCTGTTCCTGCTAATTTGCTATAGGGTTGACAAGTCAGTGAAAAGGCAATTTTTCCCTTTCAGTTTTTTAATTYCTTCTGAGCTGCATGTTTATAGAGTCAATATTTTATTCCTGAGTACTTCATGTGAAAGTTTACTTCAAACTTTGGTCAGATGCTCACTAYGTTTAATCTAAATGTTTCAGTTTCTGAGTTACAAGCAGAAGGTTGGCATTATACTGGTTAATACACCAAACATTTTGGAAGCATTCTCAGTGGGAATGTTACAGGGCTTATGTGAAAAACTCCCTATTTATGGAAATGTGGAGAAGAGAGGAAAAAGGGAAGCAGATGGAGGGATTGGTAAGTCAAGACCTAAGGCTTCAAAGTGTTTMCATTATTCCCTGCAGATAATAGTTGAATAGCAAAATCATAGGTCTCCATGTTGGGTTTTTTTTCTGGGAGCTGAACTATTGTCTGCTTATTCATAGCAGACAGTGGTTGTGATTTGAAACACACAGATCATTCCTATTAATTGCTGAGTGTTAAACAGCCTAACCTTTACTAAGTACTCTCATGGTGTCTTTGTAAGGCTGTGTGATGGAAAAAATAGTCACATATTCCCGTTGATTTTGCCACAATACAAAAATTCTTTCCTAATTCCAAGTGTATGATATCAGTTACACTCACAGCGCCTTAAAAACACAGATTCCTAAATGCATTACAGAGACAGAGGGCAGAAAACTTAGAAGACAAGTAGACAACCATGTACTCCCTTGTTCTGTTCTTCACACTAGCATTCTGCTTTTTCTGACTTAATAAGAAAACCCTTACAATTTAGGGACCAGTTGCAGAACAAGTGTGCATTCATGGCCTTTTACTCTGAATAAGTACAAGTTAGAAACTGGCCTTAAAACCAGACACAGAGCACAGAACAAGAATTCACACTGTAACTGTGACTGTGACTGAAATCCAGGCATTTTGGTTTGTATTGCTTGAGATGATGAGAAATAGAGGGAAAAGGTGAAATAGCATTAGAGTAACTTTCAGTGCARAAGAGCCCATCAGTTGAATATAATTTAAGAAATAAGTTTTAACAAACCTGTCAGGTTTCAAGAGAGATCATACTACTTGAAGCTTTTATTTGATGGGGAAGAGAACATGGAGAGCTGCTCCTRTTATTCTGAAGTGAGAATATAATGTGCTTGAGTGCAAATTGGGGCAAATTTTGTTTACACTGTTAAGATAAAAGGGAACTGGATACATTACAGCACAGGTTTATTATATGTACATTGTACTAGAATAACCTGTCAACTTTACAGGCTATCACCCTTCCAGCAAAGGGAAATGTTTATGTATTTCATTAATTAGTTAAGATGAAGATGGCAAGGARTAGTGCTAGAAGGAAAGTCACATGCTGGTAGGATATTGACAGCGAGTTCCTCCAGGTCAGTTCATACTCTTAGAATGGGGATCATGGGGCAGAATTTTTTTGACATTCTCTTTTGGAGCACTGACACAGAATAAAGAGTGCTGATGGAATTGGTTAGGACACATAGTAGGATACAAAGCTGGGTAATGCAGAGACTATGTGGAAAGCTGGGCTGAGTTTGGCTGAACAGGCCAAATTCAATGGTGCAGTGTGCACTTGTGGCCTACTAAAGAAAGATGCTGTGGTGCAGGTGGCAATGACTGTTTGAGAGGAGGACACAGCGTTTTCAGGAAAGCCAAGAGTCACCAAGTATAGTGCAGATACAGTCATAGGATGGGTCAGCCAAGATAATTCCATGATGGCAGACAAATATTGCTGTCATTAAAGGAGTTGYACTTGAGATCTCATTTGACGCACTGCATATGGCAGCTTGTACTGAACAGGTCAAGGCATAAGCTTGTATGTGAGTTCCACTTAACATCAACACAGCAAAACATCTTTTGAGAATTATATAAACTTTGGTTACCTGCCCACCCAAAGGGTTAGTGGTGTCCTGGACATGTATGCTCACACATCCAAATGCACATAAACAAGAAAAAGACACTTTACAGTCACAAAGGCTTATCTCAAACCTAAAGGAATTATGCATCTAAACAATTTTGATGCCTTTGAAAATAATTTTGTTCTTTAGAGTGTGAATAAATTTGAAAAATAAAATGGGCTCTAGTTCCTWGATGTCATTAATAGACTTGTAACACTCACAGAGAGAAAAAAAATTCACTAAATGACCTAACCTACTCCACTACCTGGGAAATCCATTTAAACCAAACTGTTTCTAAATTGACTCAATTGATAGAGGTTCCAGTATTTTTCTCAGAGAATTGCTACATAATTTAATACATTTAACTAATGTACTCTGATTTCTATCATGGGGTTTAAAAAACTCTGGTATGCTAGCAGTCTTCTTAATTTTCATATCCATCCAGCCAGCGCAATAGTTGAATATTTTAGTGTACCAAGGTTTCTTCAGACCGGTCCTGTATTTACACATACTATAAAAGCACCTTAAGACACTTCAATAAACTTAATATAAAGTGTCACTTTGCACAACTCATACATGCAAATAAAGAGAAGTGATTTATATGAGAGTTTCTTCATAACATGACTTGGCTAATTAAAGTACACATTTTCTTAATACATTTTATGGAATCCATTACTGTAATGCAGGAAGCATCAAGCAGTGAGAGCAAATTGAGCCTAGGGAGAAGTATATGACACATTTGAATCCTTTATATAAGTACTGTGGTATTTTGGCTAATAGAACATAACATTGCTCTCAAACAGGTCTAAGGGAGAGATCCAATACTTACAATATGGGTACCTAATGCCTCTGAATTGCAAGGATTGCTTTGTGAAAGCATGTACACTTGTTGTACGCATCCTTATGAAAGCATGTCCAAACATATTTTATGCCAAAAGAAAAATTTTACAGCAATAATACAGCACAGGCTTGCACTTATCCAATGTTAATCAGATTATATAATGGTTGGAAATCCTTACTTTTAAGCTCTACCATATATGTTATAACAGATTTCTTTAAAAAAAAAAAAMCAACATATTAAAACCTGGCCTTTATTGAAATATGAGTTTTATTATTAGTTCATTAATATAATGAGGAAAAAATTTATTATTCCATAACTAATATTTTCAGAAGAATCCTTCTTATTTAGTTTTGCAGGCTTCAAAACTGTCACCTGACACTAAGGGGACAAAGACAGCCCTGTAAATTTCAACATACTATATTAAAATAAATGTGTCTTTGATAGGTTTCAGACRTTTCATTCCTAAAATACTGATGATTTGATGATTTATTTAAGTCATTGGTGGCCTGAAATTTTTAACACCTATCAACTTTTTTCAACTTTGTATTATATGAGTTCTTCCTTAAGGTTTCTAGAAACAATTGTTCAACATTTATAGGGGTATTTTTTTTCAGTAACTCAGAAATAGTTAGAACTATTGATCTGTGAATAAACGATCTCACAGAATCTTGGAATAATCAAGTGGAAAATAAAGGCTAAAATTCCTTTTATTTTCCCAAAAGTGAAATAAACTTTCCAAGGATCATTCCAGCTTGTGCCATGTTAATTTAAGAGATTTTCAGGTAACTGCAGTTTTCATGCTCATACAAACAATAAGGGGACATTCAGATTATATAAAATATTCATGTGCTATGCCAAAACACAGTGAAAAAATGCAGTGGTAATTTCTTTTAACATATAGTTTAAAAAGGACAAAATAGATTATAAATGAGAGGTAAGAAGAATGCTTAGGACAAGATGAGAGCACATTTAATTGGAGGTTCTTAATAATCCATTGCCTTAAAGAATGTGTAGCAGTGGTGCTTACTAATCTCTTGAGTTCCATCCCCAACCATGGACTTAGGCACGTTCTTCGTGTCCATCCCACACGGCTAGAGTAGCATACAAAAATATTGCACAGCTGTTTCTTTGCTGACAATGCTTAACGAAAATGGAAAATGATGAATATTTTGCCAGCTATTTTGGTTTGTTTAGATTCTGGCTATATCAGTTTGAACTTACGTAGATACGCGTGGTTCGCACCCTATCAGAAATTAGGTGATCTTCTTAAAAAGCAATTCATTTTTTTTTTAAGAGGGAAGTGTTAAAAGTAACTAAGTACCTCAAATTCCTCAAGCAGATCAAACACTCTGGTTCAAGAGTACAGAACCTTATAAACAAATCAGTACAGAATGATCCTTATAGACTTTGCCATTCTTTGTCACCAGTAAGGGATTACCTATCTGAATCAAGGCCAGGTCTATGAAATGTACTGTGCCAGCCATCACTATGSTTTTGGCACGAGAGACCCTAAAATCTTAAAAGCAGCTCTGGCTCATTCATCAGCAATACAAATTTTACTTAAATGTATATTTAGTGGACYTAGGTGCAACGCTTTCTTAAGCTATGTTTCTAAGTGGGAAAAACCCTTATTCTTTAAGTGGACCTTTCCTATCAAGCCCATGTGATTGATGAAAGATGTGAATAATCCATAGAAAATAAAAACAGCTATATTAAAATGCATCCTTATGCATTGTGAGCCAAAATAGTAGGGTTTTAGCACATGAAAATTTACAGTAATTTTTCATGGCCGGTTTCTACATGGTGGTAAAATCTCTGCCATCTGATAACTAATAAAAAAGGAACAAAATTCAATATCTCACTCAAGGGCATTTAAAAAAAATGCCCAATGCATCATCCACATTGACTCCAAAAATATGTTCCCCTTTTTAAAATGGTGGTATTGCATTTAACCAGCTTCGCCAGTTTTGTAAACAGTTAAAATAAGGATTATGAAATCTTATTTAAAATAACTGCATGCAGGAAGAAGGAAATAAACGACAATAATTTAATCTTGTTTCCTAAATGTTAACAGCAGTATAAAAATGGATGCTCTCATCCTTGTAATCAGTTGCATGGTGCACAAGGGCAGCAGTCTCTGGTGCCTCATCTGTGAACTAATCTTTCATTTCATAGCAGATCTTTCCATATCAAACAACACAAATGACTTAATTTGCATGACAGGATTTGTAACGGGGCAAATCTAGTGTCAAAGTCGATTAAAGATTACACCGGAGAACTATCATAATCAGTACTCTAATGAGCCTAAATAGTACATGTAAAGTCTCCCCTTTTTGCCATTCCAGTCATGTATAAAAGGGAATGTGTTTCTTTTCATCGGTGAGCCAGTCCTTTGGTTTGCACATTACGCCCTACGTTGAGCTAAAGTCATGTCAGTCTGGTTTCAGAGGGAGAGAAAGGGAAATAATAAAGCAAACATCACTTCACAAATGACATTGCTTGGTATAAGCCAACGTTTGAAGCCCTTAATTCTTCTAATCTGCAAAATAGTCAATGCTAATGGGTTTTTGCCTTTGTGAAAGCTGATGCATAGAAAGAAAAACTTTAATGAGCTGCCTGGGTTGTATGCTTACAGATACCTGTCAAATGTCTGTCATCTTAGCTATCGTTGAGGCATTATAAAGAAAGTAAGAAGGAAGGAACGACAGTATTTGTACAAGCATTTTCATGCTAAAATGGCACAATTTTCTTCCTGTCATAATTTCATTGTATCTGAAAGTCAGAAAAGCTTAACCCTTTCARTAGCACATCCTGCAGAGCATATCACACATAATGTTTGAACTGGCAGCTTTAGAAATAGCATCATGGTTTTGTAAACAGCATCTTCTCTTAAATTTTTTCACAAAACTAATTTATCTGTATCTTWAAAAAATGTGTCAACAAATTACTGGAATCAGTTGCTGCAGCTTGAGGAGATTAAGAGTTTACCAAATGTACCAAACCTTAGTGTGAGAGTCTGCCATCACAGTAAATCCCCCCTGAGTTCTCAATTTCATACCCCTTTCGTCTTTATGCTGACAATATGAATAGCCAAGAGGTCAACATACTCCCTTATTCTTACTTTTGTATTTATTAAAGCAAATAGGAATTTGAATGAAACTTACTACAAGCACACCTGCTAACTCTGCTACTCTAAGTTATATTTATGTCAAGCCAGTCTTGATTTTGGTTGTTTATATTTAGTGTGAGAAATTGTCTATGAACTGAAATCATGCATTCATAAGTCTTAGCCCATTTCCTATTTCCCATTAGCCTGTTTTCCTATTTTTCTTTCCAGATTTATCAMCCATCCTCACTGTTTTCAAAGAATTCAGGCATCCAGAGCATGGAYATTTCAGTGCAGACCTATGTTTCCACCAGTCCAAGTGAAGGCCTTCAGCTTGGATATTGACCTTTGGGAATCAGGACCAAAAAGGCACTTAGGTACATGGTGAAATCTGTTAATGCACAGAGCTGTGTGCAGACTCRGGGCCTTCCTTTGGGCAGAGGACATACCAGGATATGCAGAGGAGGGGTTTTGTGCTCGAGGGACACCTGCCGAGCCCAGCAGAAAGCATGACTAAGGGTTGTGGTGGCAGGTGCTCTGCTTTGCTGCCTGCCTCTGGGGACGTCACTTACACTCAGTGTTTCAGTACCCACGATGTGAAGCAGGATAAATGTTCTGAGCACTCTCTCACGAGTTTTTGGAAGCCTCATTTATTCCTGCTTGCAAGTCATTTTGGTGATATTTTTGCTTATTCTATCAAGCTGTCAGTGTTGGTACTCCAGGGAGGCATTTCTGTTATTGTTCTCTTATGTCTCTGTTGTTGCTTTTACCTGTACTTGTCAATCCTCATTCTGGGGTCTGCAATACTGTGCAAAGGTGTACTAAGGCATGACACACTTCAGTGCATCTTAAATATTCTTRAAAGCCCTCAGGCTCTGGCTCATACACTTCCATTGAGCCATTGCAATCCAAATAAAAGAACTTTAATGAGCGTATTGCATCTGTATTGCTTACAAAGGGCTCAGTGGGAGCTCCCTGACAGTATCTTTCATGCTTCTGCTGCAGGTGAGGATTTCAGTGGAACGGTGTTTTACCCTTGCTCTCTCTTTTTTTTTCAAACAAACTCACGTAGAGGAAAAAAAAAAACCCTAACCATAAGGCAAAAAGATTTACATGGCTTAAAATGTTTGAGATTAAACAAACAAAACTAAGGAATGATAATTACAGCTGAACTTTTTCACCCAAACTACATTGGGTAAAATATGTGCTGATGTCTCCCAAGACTTGCATATCTCATCTAGAAGAAAACAGAGAATCAGTTGATTTAGCGCAAAAGAGCTGTATTACCAACAAACTTATTCTTTTACTTAAGCTTTAGCTTACAAGTATAACATTCCTAGCAACTCCCAATATTTAATGTTACTGAGTGAAAGCAATTCCCATACCAAAAGAGCAGCAAAAAAAAAAAAAGTTCCTGCCATAGTTGGTGAGAGGAGGTTTCCACACAGAGTTGGTCAATCTAATATTTTTTTGCAATTTTATGCTACTTCATTTAATTTTGAGACTTTTCAGGTACTGTACGGAGAGGAATCCTCTGTCAGAAGGGAAATACAGCTCCCTCTAAGATCCCTGTAAAACCACAGCATCCTGCCAAACTATCCCAAAGCAAGGAGGGGCAGGGGTGACAGAAACATCCTAGTGTTTTCCCAGAGGTGATTCTTTCAGCCCATCAAGGCTTTTCTTCCCAACTTTTTTCACAGTTGGAATTCTTTTTCTCGGTGTGTGCCAGGCACAGGCAGGCAGCAGAGGAGCCCAGGCTGAAAACCAGACCTGACCTTCCAGCACATCCCCTGCCAGCCCTCGGAGGAGGGCTCCTTCCAGCCGCCAGCTGCGGTGGTGTGGCRAGCACACCTACACTGAGGGGCAACATGTACTTATTAATCACTCTCTATTTAAGCTTAAGCGTGCTGACCACGGAGTGCTCACTCCTCGCTGGAGTGCTGGGCATGGCAGGCACGGTGCTTGCACCACCCTCCGGAGAGCGGCGCTCGGAAGGGCGAGAGCAGCAACGTAAATAACATACATTAGCGGCGCATGTTTAGCTCGGACTTGGATTTCATCCACTTTCAGATATGAATTATTCATCCCCCATCTCCCTCCAATTGTTCTTTTAATTCATATCGCAGTTGTTAAAAGGTTAGAAGCCACGTTACTGAATAATCCTTTACTGTTTCCCCGTGGCAATTTGCGCCCAATTTTTGCAGATTTCAAGGCTCGGCCGTCCCCGCCGCAGAGTTCATTTTTATTGCAATTCCCGGCTAGCCTTTTCCCCCCGAACACTACCTCTCTGACCTAGCTGCTGTACCTCTGATCCCATGCACCCCAGAAGCTGTCACAAGTCTCCCTCCTTCCCAGGAGTTGAACACACAATAGAGAATAGGCCCTGGCTGTGAGGTTCAGCAGCCATTAACCCCTACCAGCTGTTCCTGCAGGGAGCCTTCTGTGGCTGAATGTCCTTTCTCTGCGGAGGCCCTCATTTCCACTAATCTAACTATTGTTGGGTAGGAATGCTGACAGGAGAAAAGAAATTTTTCTTGTGTCCATGCAAGTGTGTGTATCCATGTGTAAGTGAAGGAAGAGTGAAGGCTAATTTCTATAGTAGGCATGAATGGAAGGATTGGGAAAAAAAACTAGTTAAAATGTGTTTACTTGCTTAAAAGGCTCAGTCAATTTAAATAATTTCAGTAGTATGCTCAATTTTGGGGGGATGGGAAGAAAGAGGAAGCAAGTTGCTATTATCATTTTATGCAAAAGCCATTGAGAGATTCCCCTGYATTTCCTAAATACTTCTTAAAATGTGAAAAGAAATAGGACAAATGTACGAATATCAGCTGCAAATGAACAGAAATGCATAGCAACAAAATCTAATATTTTTAAAACCACGAACCTGAACATCCAAACATTTACGTTTATTTCACATTGATTATCCATTTTCAGTAGGCTGATGATCCAGACTGCCTTGAAATACACAAAACGCTTATCAGGTTTTATTAGAAAATTAAGGATTTTGTACCAATACTCGCAAAAAGAAAAAAAAAATCTATTGGGAGGAAAAAAACCATTTTTTTCCAAATTATCAACATTTTCAGATAACCAAACTGGAGTCCTCACATCTCTCACAATGACATCATCACTGATCAGAATTTAAACTTACATTTAAAAATATTTTTATGCAACGCTAGTAGACATAACATCCTAAATCRCAAATTAGTGATAATGTAGCTTTTCTTTTTGAACCACACAGGTGAATGAAATCACAAAAATGTAGCTAGTAAGAAAGAAAACTATTTTATTTGCTGGAGAACCACATGCCATTTTAAGTTTCAATTAATTCATCTTTTTCTCTAAAAAGATTGATAAGAGAAACTGTTTTGAAACGCAGAGCTCCATTTTATCACCTGATAAAATTCAGCAAAATACAACAGTTGGTCTAGTTCAAATCAAATTAGAAATAATTCATGTAGAAATATATTTTCTGGGCAATTAGACTGTATCGTAGCAGGGCAAATGTCTGATATAATAAAGCTCTACTTTGCATCTGTTCCTGTGTCTAGACGGCTGCAATTACTAGTCCTTACAACAGAAGCGGCAAGATAAAGCACTGCTTACAGGTTATAGCTATTAAAATGGAACATTTTCTTTCTTTGCCCCCCTTTATTACCTAAATCATTTGATTGTTATAAAATTTAATTTAATTTAATGAAGTTGCACTTTCCTCATCTTCAATATGAAAACACGTACAAATAAACAAACAGTAGAGAATTCAGCTCATTGTTTCTCCCCAACATTAGCTGCCATGCACGGATACTGGTCTCATTGAAGTTAAATATGTGCAAATAATGCTTGCTCAGAACCCACATGGCTGAAATGGCTCAGTGGGTTAAGAGAGGACCCAAAGCCCCGTGCCCRTCAATTTGGCACACTATAAAAACCCCACACAGCAGAGCAGACAAAGCATATCCCTAATTGCAGCACTTGGCAACAAGAAAGGCCAGTGGCAGAGAGGGCACATTTGTAGTTAGATAGGTAAGTCTCTATCCCTAATAGAAGGAAAACCATAGGTTAGGGAAAGACAAACTGAAGGCCATGCACAGCCCTGCATCTACAGGTTGAACCCCCACTGACATCTCATGRCACCAGCAGGAGCTGTGACATCCCTGCTCCTTTGCAGGAGGAGATGACAGCAATTAGGAGGGTGAGCTGCATCAGCTGGACTTCAGGCATTGTAAATCAACTGATACAGGGTTGGACAAAATCACGTGTGAAAGCAATGGGCCCAGTCCCTGAGGTGACGTGGAAGCACTGCTTCTTTACTGTTTTGGCTTACTGAGTACACTGAAGGATTATTTCAGCAGGATTTCTGAAACTGCAGTTTTACACAGTTCATGGGCATAAACAGTAGTTTCTRGTATTAATGAAACTGCTTTCTCCTTCAAATTCTCCCTATAATTACAGGGTTTCTGGGTTTCTCAGCAAACCTGAGCAAATTTTAAGTAGGGCTTTGTTTAGACAATCTAAGATATTAAATCATAGTCTTGAAACCCTGCAAAGAATCAAACACATAGCAATAAATGGTATTTGTGAAATATTTCGTGAAAAGAAAGACATTCATTGAAACAAATAGAAACCTCTTGGTTAATTTTGAAAATAGTAAAAAACCAGAATGTGTTGCACATTAAGGAGATCTGGTGGTAGTTACAGGCCTCTAAACACAGCTTTCACCAAGACATGCCATAATATACAGAAAATCAGTCCGGATGAGGAGGTCATCTACTGGTGACTATTCCTATTCAAACCTTTTTCTCATCATATTCACTCAGGGTGGGTCAGACAGTATCTCTACTTATATGACAGACCTTCAGGGCATGGTTTGGTGCCATACAAGAAATTTTTATGCTGTTTGAAATAAACTAAGTTCCTCAACTAGGCCACACTCAGATGCCAGTTATGTGTCTATAATCTTCCTGCATCAACTTCTCCCAGGGTGCTTCAGTGTCTAATGTGTGTCCATCTTGGTTAAACAGGCAGTCTTACTGAGCCCCAAGATTTCTCTTTAAGGGCAAATGTCATTTGTAATATGGATCATGTTTCAGATGGGTCAGAGCTGTCCCCATGAACARAGTAAAAAGAAGACCGGAAGATTCTGTCCCCCTGTTTGAAATAAAATAATGGACTGTACTTTCTAGCATTGGTGATTCTGACTGCCAAGTAACTGTCTTGAGCTGACCCATTAACAACAAACCTGAAATAAAGCTGCCACCCAGTGTTTGCAAAGATAAAACTTGTTTTTTTTAATTCTCATAGTGGATATTTTATCATGAAATTAACTTTCTGTCTAAGAAGCTGGAGTTCATTTCATCAATACTCAAAAAATGGTGATGGATGACCTTCTGTTCCACCTATCGCTGTATCTCACACAGGGAATGTGTCTCAGAAGGCTTCACTTGCAGAACAAGTGTCCTGCTTCCAGGTCCTCAATACCAATATGTCACATCCCTGAGAGGGAGGAACATCACTCTAGAAGTACCCAGTAAGGTAATGATACTACCAAATAGTGCATGTGCTACTTTTATCTTCACTTCACATGCTGCAAATAGCACAGAATATTGCTTTGGTAATTTATTCTAATAATATAATAAAGACATCCCTTTGAAATTACTCACCAATATTTTATGCTATATATTTAATGAGAATTCTATAATCTGGAATGTAATTATGGAAAAATCCAAGGAAAATCTCTGTGTCAGAATCTTAGACTTTTTGCATGTTCTGACTTTATTGGGATAGTGTGTAACACATATCAATCTTCACTTAACTTGGAATTCCAGCTCTGAGGTGTGAATTTCCCCAACTACCTAATTCCAGGTCCAAATGACTGCATGCTTCAGAGGCTCAGACTTTGATTTTTATTTCCTTCTGTGCTCCAAACCTCCACTCTTTGCACAGGAAGTTTTTATTCTGCAGCAGGTGAGTGCCCAGCTATTTGCTACCTGACTCCTCACCCTTCTGAGAGCTCTGCCTGCAGCTGCCTCCCCCTGGTATTTCACCTCATGCCTGCAAAGTGTTTGAATTACAGCCCAAGTTACTGTCACTGCTCTGCAGCAAGAGTGGAAAGGGTGGAAAAGGGTGAATGTCCAGCTCACTGCTCAGAAGAACAAAGGTGTCTCAGGCATACCTTGAATGAACAGTTTGATGGGCGTTTTCCCAACTCTATGCTGCAGTCCTATATGAGAGCATGGCTATGGGATGGGTGAGATCTTTCCTTAGAAGCTATGCCGAGCTTGTCAATGGGTATCAGAAGCTAACACATTGAAGAAAGCACTGGATTTGCATGATCTGTGCAATGGCAAATAAAAATGACAGYGATATGTGCTGCCACATGTCAACATGGACACTGATATGTGTCACAAGTCAGTGACAGCTTAGGACGATCAGTGCATGGGCTGGAAGTGAGGGAGGAGCCATGCCCACTAAAGTCTGCCCAGCTTCTGGCTGGGTTGTTGAGGTGGCAGTATGCACATGTTACGAGGAGGGGTGGGAGGGTCGGTCACCTCAGGAAGTTGTAATTACGGTGTTAGCAAACTCCCTGACTGTGATTCCTCAGACAGAAACAGAAAGAGGAGGAAAGCTTTGGCTACTTTTTCAACAGGGGGATTCCCGCAGTWACTGAATTGGCTGACTGACTTCTTACAAATCCTGCCATCCCTTCCCCAGCTCTGTTTTACTGATTGCTATTTGGAGCATAGCATTTCCTTAAATATAACAGTTCAATAAAATAATGTTTTATGAAATGCTGACATGTCAAATTTCAGGAAAAATGCGAAGTCAAATTGTGCTTCTGTGCCTTTTTTATTTTAACAGAGGATGTTAATGGATTTTCAGTCACGAGGCTTAGAAAGATGACATTAAATGTCACTTGATGCTGAAGAAAAGAGAGAGACTATTTAAAAAGAGTTTCATGGAACCCAAAATTCTCTCCATGCTGTTTTCTATCAGGAAGTCTGTTATTTCATTTGCCTTTTGCATGTTTAAACATAGTAAGTGGAAAACCAGAAGGATGCTTTTCACAGACTATTGGCCTGGTATTGGTGTTGTTTTAAGTAAAAATTTCTAGCAAGACGCAATTCCTGCTAAAGTATCCTTTGAGTACTGCGCAGATCTGAGAACTTTTACCCCCAGAGGATTGCTTGATAGTATAAAATTTCATTGAAATGTACTATTAAATATTTTCTAAACACTAAGCTAACATMATAGATAAAATTTCTAGCTCTGATACACATTATGAACTTCATCTCTTGAGCAGAAATTCAACCCTCRTCTATTACACCAGTTCAGAGAATGTAGATGTGTTCTGTGCTCACTTGTTGCAACTATTACTTATTTTAAAATGCTTCTAAAAATAACCAAGCATCATATTTCTATCTTTTCTTGAAAGAAAATGCCCATACACCGTCTATAGAGACATCATTTGAATTTACTATGGATCTCAAACTGCTGCACTGACACCCTCATCCTTAACAATCTTACCTAAAATCTCTGCATACTTTTTGCTATTTGTCACTTTTAGAGAGCCATCTTTCAAATCTGTGCATGCAACTCTTCACAAGCTGGCATCCTCAGGAGACTAATAATAATGTGCTGGATATTTGTGAATCAGTAGCTGGTACTAACATTGGTTTACAGCCAGGTGTTTTCAAACAGCACAATAAGAAATCTCCCCACGCAACAAGCAGCTCCTACTCAGAGAAGGTCTAGAGTTAAAATTGTAGTTTTTACCATTGCTCACTTTGAAATAAGGAGCTCACATTCCTCAGTGAAGGTTTAAAATAGACTTAAAACAAGCTTTAAGTTTAATTTCTGAGYGCTGAAGTCATAACTAGAGACTAACTGACCTCAGAGATGCCTTAAATATCCTTCATAATGTTAGTGTCAAATAAACAATTCTGTTTTGCACAACAGATCAAAGGATGCAGATACATTAGGCACATTATCTTAAAAATAACTACTGAGTTCTTTCAACTCATAAGCAACACAGCATTCCCTAATGTGTCAATAAAACCATATGACAAACCACAGAGGGTACTCCCCACACACACACACACACACACACACACACACACACACTCTCACACACGCACACTCACTCACTCACGTTCTTGATAGACTTTACTGAATATATAGATTACAGTCTTTTGTAGATAAGCCTACTTGCTAAAATGGTGACAGTATTATGCAACATTTATTTCAGGTCATGAACTCACAGCTGATATTCCTTTTTAAAAATTTCTTGGTCAGCTGCTTTACTATTCAAATCTTTACTCCAAAATGTCCAGATTGTCTATTCTAGCAAAATAATAAATAGAAACGTATTTAGAAAATCAAATTCAGTAGAAATTCAAGATGATAAGCAGGGGACTTAATTTTCTCATAAATCGGGTCCTAAATTTTCTGGTTTGTGCTAATCATTAACTCAAAGTTATATGCTAAAGGTATTGTACTTCCAGTAACTATCTTTTTATTTTCAGTTTCTTCTGATATCAGTAAACTCCTGGGAGCTACTTCTAACTCTGGACAGCAATTGTTCTGTCCTCTGAGAATTTTGGATTTCAAGCAAGTTTCCTATTGTAAACTGAAAGGCACAAATTTTCAAATGTTAAAAAAGTATTATAAAGAATTAAAGTGCATTGGGAYGCAATGCTCTGTGTTAAGAAATCCAAAACATTTTACTTTGATTTTGACTTTTCATTTGGGAACATTGGGATTTAAAGTATTAAAGCAGCTAATATTTCAAATCGAAGCGCATGAAGTTTACATTATCAAAATGCTTAAGAAGGCTGGTTTGAAAAATTCAAGTGCTCCTTTCAAAATATTTTAGAATCTGAGAACACCACTTCCTTTGGGTTAATTTCATCACTTCTGAACTTTCTAGTAATTGAATTATCAGGCCAGGAATTTTTTTTTTTAACTTTGGTTTTTTGGCTTTTGGTTTTCTTGTTGAGGGTTTTTTTTTTTGCGGAATCTGTTTGTTTGGGTTTTTTGTTTGTTTTTTTTTTGTCATGAGGAACACCAAATAAAATTTTGTGCTTGCATTCCTGATCATAATTCATTCTGAGCACACATGAAGTAACAGGCCAAATTCAGCTTGTTTACACTGTCTTAATGCCATGAAGTTGTACTGCTGAAGCTGAGAGATGTTAACAGTCATTCAACAATCTACCTCTGCTGAAAAACCTCTGTTAAGAAGAGTCTCAGGCTCTGAACAGTTCTGAAATTGGAGATTTCTGGAATGTATCTGAAGATACACGAGACGTGTGTTTTTCAGCAGGCTGATTGTGCGTGTGTGGGGCTGGGTTCTTTGGTTGGACTGCCCTGCACAAGGCTAAGCACCTAACACACTCAAACAACCAACCTGCTTTCCCCCCTCTTTGTCTGCTTAAATTCCAACATTGCATGGGTTGCTTCCTTCTGATCATGAATCTGGCTTGTCTAATTTTTCTGCCATTATCTTGACCAGCAACACTTTCTTACAAGATGAGGCTGAAAWATTTCCCCATATGGGAAAGCTATGGAACTCAGCTGTCCACATTCATATCATCTCTGCCCCTATAGCCCCCTTCACCTATCCCATGTACCCTGCAAGCAGAGAGATAGCAGGGCAGGCAGAAAGATTCCCTGAGCAGTTCTTTTAACTCCCTGCTTTGCATGGGCTCGTAGAGCTTTAGAGAGCCAGTATCTTTCAGAAAGCATTATATCTAAGAAAGGGGGAAAAATACAACTATTAAAAACGTACATACACTGCTGGCACTGTTGTGACAGCCAGCAGTATCAGCGTCAGTCAATTATCTTCACAAATGCCTCTTGTGCTAATGAGCACTCACAAAAATCACCAGACTTTTCTGGCAAGGAGAAAAGATCAGTTTCATTGCTTGCAGAACTAATTCAGTGTACAAAAGTGAAGGCTCCACCATCACTGCCTCTTTTACTGCTCCTTTTGTAAAGGCTTTTGATGTGCACTGAAGAGATCGGTCTGTGTTTGGGTCTCTTCATCTCCAGTTCATTGCCTGTCATTAACATACATATCCATATGAAAAGTTTGGTAAGTCACTAACAGCTGTCCAGAATGGAGTTTCAGGAAAAAAAGGACCTATTCCTTCTCAAAATGCTGACAATACTATGTAGCCCTTTTTGGCAATGATATACCTAACTTTTTAAAGCCGCCTTTCACTCAAAAAGCAACTAGGCATAATACTACATTCAAGCACATAGTGGTTTTCATTTTGAAACAGTCATTTGCTGTATTCAGAAAAGGCCTATAGTTGCCAGAAGCAAAAAGAACTCCATCATTCATTATAAAAAAAAAATTCTTTCTGAGCATAGCTTTTCAGTATGCCAGATAACCTCACATATCCAATTTAACGCAGGGGGGAAGAAAGCCCACAGCAGATGCTCCTGAGGGTCATTTCATGCACACYGAGTTCCTGCTCGAAATTATGAGACCTCACAGCTCATGGTCAGCASCAATTGTGAATTTTAGCAATGAAAGAGCCCCAAACCATGGCCATAGTAGCTTACCACTAGAAGTTAAGGAAAAATATGTCTGCTTGTCTTCTGATAGAATTCAAAATCAGCCTGGAAGACTAATTCCAAAAAATGTGGAGTATAGATAGATGATGTAACTATTAAGTGAYGTCTATCAAATTAGGTAGTTTATGCTACTTCCTATATGAGACCTTAGTAAATATCTTGGAGCAAATTTAAAATGGCTTCACTATATGTTTCACAGAGCACATACAATAAATTGCAATTTTTAAATTTTTTTATTTAAAAAAGAAGAGAACTGGAGAAATTTTTCATGATTCTACTTAATTTCCACTGGAATATGTATACCTGCCTTTAAGGAGTGATCATAATCCCAGAGTGGAAGGACAACAGGAAAAGAACAACACAGTTTTAAAAATAATGAATTAAGAGGTTTTCTGTCCCAATCACTTGGGCTGTAGCTTAGTCRTGTCAGACTCAAAAAGAAAACTTTTGATTGATAAACACTTTTCTGTCCCCTCCTCTCCCCCCCAACAACCACTACTGAGTTCATGACCCCGAGCCATAATTTACAATACATCGCGCCCAAGGTTTTCTAGGTCTTAGTTTGAAAACCATAGTGGATGCATCTGTGTCAATTATCAAGGGGTTGACATAGTTTTACAAGCATTTTTATCAGAAGCACAGTGCCCGGCAGGCTACCGACCACTAATTCTGGAAAGATTTTATTCCTGTACTGATCCTCCCACCATGCAAAACCAGCTTGTGCTGCATAAAACCCAAGACTTTAATCCCACTTGTTGCTTCCTTTTTCTTCCTCCCCCTTTTTAGAAGCATCTCTCTCTCCCACATCAGTCAATAAAATCTTTAACTCTGCCTATTTTGATCTGAAAATTAAATCTTATTTATTATGCATCCTGTTTGTTGTCTTTGAAGAACTTGAGCATTCATTTAAAGAGGGCCAGAATGACTTCTTAAACACATTTCTCTCTTTGCTGCAATTAAACAAAGTGGAGCTGTGATTAGTCCACCACAGGGGGGAAAGAAAAAGACACCCTTGAATCAAAATGGGGGGACCTGACTGTGCATTATTGTCTCACAATGCAGGAGTTTATTGCTGAAACCTGCTTATCGCCTTGCACTGCAAACCATGGGAACTTCAGTCAGGTGGAAAGTTATTCTCTTCTCTGGCTGAAGCAGCTTTAAGTATCACAAGAACAGCTAAAGCCACTAAAGCTCTTCCTAGTAACTGAGACATTTAGGATAATCTTTATGAGAGTTTTGCATGAGCTTCTGCTTTTTGTTGCAGTTAGAAGTAGAGTTAATGATGAGCTTTCACTGGCTTTTTCTTTCTCTTTTTTTTTTATCTAAGCCAAAAGCGCCTGTTTAAGTTAAGTACCACCTCCCTCTAGCCCTTGGGAAACCACTCAAGAGGGATTTGCTTGGCTCTGTGTGCATGACACATAATGAAAACAATTTTACGCTGTGGAGGGAAGTATCGGGCAATTACTGATGTAACAGCCACCTGCAGAAGCGAGGCCCTCGGCRGAGCACTGGGCTGTTCATGAATATTTTATGGTGTGATGTTATTTTGAATGGCTGGGGCAGGTGAAGGGGGCTGAGGATGTAATAAGTAACTCTGCTGGAGACTGTGTCGCAGCTCTGTTTCTCTGCAGTGGTCCATAGTGTAACACCAAGAAGAATCCTGACCCTGCATAAGACTATGCAAGGGCAGCTGAGGCTGAGGAAAGATGATGTGACAAGTCATGGTGGGCACCCTTTAAAATCTGTTGTCTAGCGATTTTACACATGATGTCCAGCTTAAAAAGCCCCAGCATCAATCTTGTCCAATTTAATTTGATAAACTAAGTGTGGATAAGGATTAAATGAGAATTTTGTAATGGAGAAAACTTGTTCTTACTCTTTAATCCATGAAAGATCTTATGAGGTAAACCACATAAAAATTTAAGCTGTTGCTCTGGAAAACAGTGTTACTTCTTTGTTTTGAACTTGCTTTAAAATCTAGTGTTCTCCTAAGAAATAGATTCCAAATTATATATATATTTTTTACTGCCAGCACCTATACACATTTTACTCAAAATGGAGAACTTCAAAGAAACCGTTTCAGAAAGTTGTTGTAAAATTGGGTTTATTTGATGCAGTTTATTCCAGTAGTGAAACTGAAATTCACATTGTAACAGAAGCATAGTATTTTACACACATTTGTAATCTTCCCCACAGAGAATTTTTTCATTCCTGGAATAGGCAGGGAAGAGTTAAAGCAGACATTATGTAATGCAACATGAAGGGGATATGTTCAAAAGCCTTAAGAATTTGGGATGATGTTGGCATACTTAAGATCTTTAAACCAAACCAAACAAAAAAAGAATGAAACTAATAGGACTAAAATATTAAAGGTTTATTTTTACCTGCAGAAAGTAAAAKAGAATAATAAACAGAGCAATTGTTGCATATTACATTCATATCAGCAGGATGTGTAATAGTCTTTAAAATTATTTTTCACATTGCCTATTATATGCATTCATAGATTATGGTATTTGAAAAGAAAAGCTGAAAAAGGTTTCGCTGTAAGCTGCAGTGTGAATAGCTGAGGGATTCTTTTTTTTAAGAATAGGACATGTTTAGAAAAAGGACACAAAAGATTTGCAGAAACCTTGGACAGAAATTGGCAATGAGAACTGAAATCCGGAAGAGCAGCTGAGAAGGAAAATGTAGCTTACCATACGCTGAAAATAATGTGTGACAACACAGGAATTCCCAGAGTGACAATCGGAAGATTATAACGATACTCTTTAATTTTTGTAAGAGGTAGTTTTGCAGTTACGCTCATAACATTTCATAACATTAATTTATAGCTTGCACCAGTAAGAAATAATACAATGTTATGTTAATTTTCTATTCTAATGTCACCTTCCTAACAGAGTACTGAAGTTGTGCTGCTTGAGATAGTCGAGATGGTTGTCTGTTGATGTTTGTATCACAAAGACTGCAAAAGTAGCCTGACTAGGATGATGGTACGTTGCACAATTCAAGCCACGATTTGCTCTAAGATTTCCTGGCTAATTATCTGAGGCTGATCTAATCAATCAACATCAGCATTAAATATCCAGTGAATAATACACCAAACAGAATAAAACATGCTGGAGTGTTTTTCCTGGATTCTCTCAGTGAAATGCTGAGGTTTTCTTCTTGCAACACAAAATAAATATTCACTGAAAGAAAAAACAGTAAAAGAAAATTAGGCATCTTTATCAAGAGTCTCTCCTCTTGCTCTATATATCTGTATGGAAATTTAGGATAAAAAAATAAGAAAAATAAAAAAAATATTGTTACAGAATCAATTACATTGAAGATTGAAAAAGTGTCCAATAAAGAGTGTGCTGATTCAGCTCCAGACTAAATGTTAAAGGTGCTGTGTTTTAGCAATTTTATGAAGACTGAATTATAAAACAGCAAACACGCCGTAAATTTTGGATACTTATAATTAGATTTTCAACATAAGAGAAGTTAAGCTCTGTATGTAAACGGCATTATTCAAAAGCTTGTCTTGAAAAAGAAAATTGCTGTTTGACAATTCTATAGAATATTCAAGAAAGGTAATTATACTGCAGTGGCTGTTAAAGACGCAGGTGTTGAATATAGTCACTGCTTCAGCTTTTACAGAAAACTATAGAACATGAAGAGAAAGGAGACAATAACATTAGCATGGTAGAATATTCACCTCTGCAAGAGGAGTTTATATTGTCTTACTTTATAGATATACAGAAATTATGAACTRTACCCTTTTCCTCCCCTTAGGTTTTTAGATTATTTGAATCCTTTCCACTTTCTTGCCTAAAAAAGAAGAAAAGCCCAACATAGAGAAGTGTAAAATTCACGCAGGCAAAGACACAAGTGAAATGAAAATGGAAAGAAACCAGAGTGCCTTGTTTTTTAATGAAAGGCCACATAATTAATCTGGAAAACAAAAGTGATTGACTAGCACCAGTGTGAAAGAAATGTACTGACTGACCCCCAGCGACTACACAAGTGCTCTGTGTCACTGTTGATCCACAGCTAACTGCTTTCTGAATTGCCTGTCCTTTGATACAATCCACCAGAGAAGCAGGCTGAAAATAAGTCCATTATTAGAGTTACACTTTTAATTAAGATGTTAGAACAGTCAACAAGTGCACATGAAACCCAAAGAGATGACATTTGGAAATATCAAAACTTGTTAAGGGGTGCACTATTATTATCAGTCCTTACATTCAGATAGCAAAGGAAAAATTCATCTACTGGATAAAGGATGTCTTTCAATCAGCTCTTAGAGCCTGGTTCACAGGTGGACTWGCTTGTGGTGGCTGTTGACTGTTCTTCACTTCAAAATGCTCCGCGCCAGGAGCAGACAACACAAGACGGTTTCTTAAGAGGGCACCCAGGAGATGCCACAATGCTGCACAGGCCACAGCCTCAGGCAACTAGCAAAAAAAAATCCACCTTTCCTACAGATCCAGAGGCCAGGCTGCACCTGTTGAGAAGAGATGTTGCACAGTGCTTCAGGAGACCAGTCCCCTGCCCTCCTGACATCCAGGTAATCTCTGTGGAAAGGACAACCTGGTTGACACAAGCTAACACCATGCTTTGTAGTGGCTAGAGAGCTATGGGAAGCAAATCCTAGATCCCAGCCAACTCAAATTCATTTCCKGCAGCAATGAAGCTGCCCAAGCAGCCAACTGATAGTCAAAGTACTTTCTGGGCTCTTTGAAGAAACAAGGATAAGAAATTCAATAGTGAGGGGGGAAAAAAAGAAAAGAGAACAGGCAAAACAGGAGGGAAGAGGCATTCCTATTTGGACTGGGAAAGGGAGCAAAAGAATTGGGTTACAAATTAGCTTAGAGAAGAGAGGAGAACTGAGGTGATTAAAGCTRTATAGATCTGTTTCTACAGAATTCTGTGAATGTCCAAGGGTTTCTGGAAGTCTTTTTCATAGAGGTGCCTAAATTGTCCTTACATTGCAGCTGCTATTGGTRTTTGAGGCACAGGCTTGCTCATTTTTCTTGGAAGATAGAGCTCTACCAAAAAAAAAAAAAAAAAGAATTAGCAAGGATGCAAATCAACCTATGAATTTGTTAGAGACGTTTTCAACTGATGAGACAGCTTCAGGCATCTTCAGATGAAGAGCCCATGGGAGGATGAAGCCTTTTTTTATTTTATACATTGCTCCAGTAAGTTTCTATATGGTCATACTTCTAGGCAGTACAATCACCAATGTCATCATGGTAATGGAATGATGTCCAGCAGCTAGCCCTGAGGTGAGTTTGCTGAAAGCACCAGCTTCTCTGAATAGTACAAATAAGCAGGTTATTCAGAGAAGACACCCTGGGAAAAAACAGAGAGCATAAATTAATGGCAAAGACAGCAAATTTCATTATTATCCCATGCAAGGGTTAAATGGGATCACATCTGGGATGAGAATAACTTCCTTTCTTGCTAGGAATGTAACTGAACAGGCTAAAAGATGCCTGAGGTGACTTCTAATGCCTTTCAAAGCTAGGAATACACACCTAGCACACCAGCTCAAAAATGGGCAAATGGTCCACAGGACAAAGGTGTAAGCATGTTAAGGAGAAGCTTTATTTTTCTTAGACTTTTGTGGATTTCTGATGACAAAATCTATCAAAACACATAAATAATGTGGGTTCTAGGCCTCTCTGTTCTATCAAGAGACTTCTCCAATCAAAAGAAGCAGGCTTAACTTGATGGCCACCATTACCAGACATTTTCACAGTGCTCTATTATGCATCAGCCACTGCTACAGCAGGCAAAGGTGAAGGGATGCTTCAGCCATGTGAAAGAGTCATTATATACCTTGGCCTGATTAAGAAATTCTGAYCACATAAAAGCATTGTAGATCTAGGTTTTATGTTATTTTTTGCCAGCATGGGGCAAGTTTATGTCACAGAGGTAGGACATAACTGTATGAATAGGACTGTGGGAGCCAGGCTGATAAATCCAGCAACCGAAGTCTGGTTGCTCACACACTGAATGCCAACWTAAAATTGCAGTTGCTGTGAAGTTGCTTGGGTACCTCAGTCATGATGAAAGCCCTCGCTTCTCCAAAGTGTGGAGGGGTCCTGCAACAGCTTTATAAGGCACAAAAGGCATACTCCTTTTCCCAAAAATACTTATTTGTACTACAACATGACCTTTGAAATCAACTGGAAATTAAGCACCTTAGTAACACTGCTAACATATCACATGCAGCCTTAATAAGTCAGGAGAAAGGCAGGAAATGGAGAACCAAAAGATTTCTTTAAGGGCAAATTTAGGGAAGCTTCTTGGAACTGGGGAAGTTCTTCTKCATAGAAGAGAGATTTTTCTAGTCACAAAAGCAAAAAAGTAAAATCTGTAGAAAAATATGAATTTTGTGTAGAATGTGGGRGAATTAAAAATACATTTTCTAATGGAGTAAAGAATGCCAAGAGTGGCTAAATGTAATTAGCACTAATGTTGATGAGTAAGAACACAACTTTTGGGAAGTGGGAGCTAGAAAAGTAGTGAAAATTCCACARGATATAAGGGTCACTGATCATATTTCAGGTATGCCACTTCTTCTTTGCCTAATTTTATTACTACTTTGTAAAAAAGGATTTTTCAAAAGATTCTTAGTTTAAACTCACTTAAAGCATGTTTTTCCAATTTTCTTGCCTTTTTATATATTTAAGAGCATGTAACTGCCTAAAATCTTTCCCTGTACCTGCAAAGGCAGACATCTCAAACAGTCAGATGAGAAATGGCATGCTTCTAGTTCTATAGCATGGTYCTAGCTTCACAATGGTCCTACTTCTGGAGTCCAAATGGGCCATTGCTGTGGCAGGGGTGAAACAGGACCTGATGCTCACGGCAGGGGCTCTGCAGTGTGTGTCRCACATTGCATGGTCTCTTGTACAGGCAGCTCTAACTGAGAAAGAAGGTGGATTGCAGGATTGCTCCTGTGAATACCTTCCTGCTTTACAAAGGCGGAGAATTCTGGGTTTGCACATGAGTGGAAAAAAGGATGAGAGCTAATTTCCAGCCACCATTGCAGGCAGCTTTTCTTAGAAAAAAAAGAGCTCCTGTCAGCAAGGAAGATCAGAATGCATGGATCAAAGAATACATTTGCAGTGCTTCAATGTGTTTTATAGTGCCTAATTCTTCTAGAGAAATCTTTCAGGACTCCTACAGCAACATCAAGACAAGTTAGGGAAGCAACAAAATGAGAACAGAGCAAGGAAATCTCTCAGTAATACATTTTTATCCCTGTTTTGAAATTTCATAGATGGACTTGCAATCATTAAATTATGTAAGTACTCTCTCTGGGCTTGGTTGATCAATAAGGGTCTCCTGATGGGTTCTAGGTGAAGTAGTGTTGGGTGCCTAAGTGATGGCAAGAGAGCAGATGAGTATCTGTGATTGTGAAGATGTATTTGAGGGAGAGTAGTGCAGCTGCTCTCTCTTTTTCATGTATTTCATAAAACAGAGAAAGAATCAGATGTCTTGGAAAGCACGTTTCAGCCAAGCACTCTGACAGCAACCAATAATACATGGAAAAGGGTCCAGGCAACAAGGAAAAAGCCTGAGTATAAATAATCTCCCGAGTCCCTTTCCTGCATAACATAATACACCCTTCAGGCAGTGTACTTGACAAAGGAATTTATTCCCCCACCTAGTTGTTTCTATTTTCATAGAATCAGAGTCTGGTTTGGGTTGGAAAGGACATTAAAGACCCTCTAGCTCCACACCCCTGCCATGGGCAGGTGCACCTTTTACTAGACCAGGTTACTCAGAGCCCCAACCAACCTGGTCTTGAACACCTCCAAGGATGGGGCATCCACAACTTCTCTGGAACCTGCTCCTGTGCTTCACCACACCCAGTGTAAGAAACTTTTAATACAAACCTACCTTGCTTCAGCTTCAGACCATTTCCCCTTGTCCTACTGCAACATGCCCTTGTGAAAAGTTCCTCTCCAGACTYCTTGTAAGCCTCTTTACATACTGGAACTTACATACTTTCTTTCATTGTCATCTTTTTCTTAGTGATTTTCCATTTTTATTAAGGACTCACAGAAAAAGTACCTGAAGCTACAGCTGTGCTTTCAAATGCTGGTGATTCCCAGAAGAGATGTGAAAATGCCTGTGGTTGCTATTTCACCATATGTGGGCTGAATGTTCAACACCTGTATTATGAAGCATGACTACAATTCATTTTGACAATGTTACACAAAAAAGTGCTGTCTCAAAATGGTACCATATAAAAGAGCAAGTGATTCAAATATGTAAAATGTTAATACTGCTGATTTASAAAGAAGCTTTTTTTCTCTTTTTCTCTTCAGGAACTTTGACTTGAATCATAAATTGCAGGTGAAATCTGCTGGAGGTCTGGGACTCAACTGTTTGCCAATGAGTGTCCAAAATGAAAGCATGTTGTTTAAGAGAAACCTGCAAAAGTGATGAGGACTTTATCATGCCTTYACTAAGCCACTAAACCAAGTCCCTCACAATAGCAGCCCCTGTCGAAAAGGCCCCCTGTTGTAGCAAGCATTGCTTTTGAAWTCACAAATTCAAGTCATCTGCTGCTGTTTCAAATATTCCAGTAGAAAAGGAGATTCATGGTGCAGTATAAACACATACATTGATTTACTGCTGCTATTCTTATCCGAAAGGATATGGGTTCCAGCCACACCACAGATATATAACCATACAGCAATTCTGAGGTTTCTTGGGATGGGAAGCACATGCAGCATACATACTGTAAAACGTGTTCTCATTAATTCTCCTCAGTATGCACAATCATAAAAAACATCAACCTGGTTACATTCTCAGATCAATCCTGCCCCCCACTGAAGTCAAAGGAAACTAACCTGTTGGTCTCAATAGCACCCAGCCTTTTATAAATTGGCAGACATTTATATGTAAAAAGCATGAATTCATTGTAAGAAGCAATGAATTACTGCTCAGAAAGGAGCAGTGAGTCCTTATACCTATGTGCTGAGAGTTTGAGTGTTTTAACTTGGGATTGGTACACCTATTTCCACTAGTGTTCACAGAACAGCTAGGGATAAATTTCACAGCTTTGAAAATTTATTCCCAGATGTTTAATAACCGAAGTATAAAATTAGATTGAAAAATATTAGATTGTTCAGTACAGTAACAAGACAGATAATAATACTACCATAAACTACACAGAGCCTTTCTATGCATATTTTTAATTGTGTCAATAAATCTTATAGATCAATATGACAGACCTAGTTGAATGGACCGTGTCAAAGTTCAGATTTTCCAAAACTCACCTTACTATTTTAATGTAAATTCCCAATTTTCTTATTTCTCTTAGAGCTTTTGCTACTGGGTCCAGGGCCTCAGTTTAAAATCATTTGGATATCCTATCCATTTCTTGTAGCTCTTATTTTGGATTTCTATTTCCCCATCGCAGGGCAACTTGTATGCCATCATCCTTTTCAGATATCAATCCCAAATCAATTTGATAGAAATCTAAACATGTTTAAACAAGACCTCAAGAAATGTGTTACATTCTATCAATACCTAACATTGTAAAATTGTACAACAGCACTCTATTTTCAAAATCAAGTGTGATCCCTATCTAAATAATTTTGCTCAAAACACCAGGACRTGGTTGCACTGACAAAAATCCGAAACCTTTAAGCAACCTTAGACATGGCTGTGCGGTATGCACATTAGATCTCTTAAATTATTATCCCTTTATAAACAGATCCATATCAATATACTCTGTGCATCTAACCTCTTTTTATAGTGCTTAAATTAGCTTGATCCCACTTGATTTTCTGTTTCCATGAAGTCACTGAAGTCTGACTGAAGAAAAAGTTAAGGGTCTCATAAACAAATCTTTGGAATAGTTGTAAAAACATCTCTTCATTTGAATTTAAGGATGCACTTAACCCTGTCAAGAATTTTTGTGGAAAAGCAGCTAGCCATCATTTTGATACTTTTTAATAAACAGCTTACTATTCCCAGAGGAAATCTGGACTGCTTAAGTGTCTTGACCCAAAGCCTACATTACTATCACCCTACTTGCAGCTTCCAGAATTTCAATATCAGCTTTTGGATCAGTTACTCTTTATTTAGCTAAGTCACTTGATGGAAGAATAGCACAGGAATTATTACCTTCATCCACCAAAATCAGTGGGAATGCTAATTCAAATAATAAAGCCAGAACAAGTTTAATTTAAATAAGGTCAATTTTATTTTTTCTTGTGGTAGAAGTGTGGTTATTTGTGTTAGGCTTTTTCCTGCATAAAATACATATTTTATGATATAGAGATATATAGAGATATTATATATATTTATATATAGATAGATATAAATATTTTTTAAATCTATAGTTTGTTTTTTTATGTTTATGCACTAAACATTTAGATGTAAGTTAGAACTGATCCTCTCTAGTATAATAAGCTCACAAAAATTCATGCGAAGTCCTTCAACTACATACAGGCATGGTTTTAAAACCTTGGTTAAAGGATGTCAAATCCTACACTCTGTGAGTAAATAAATTTACACAGGTTTCATTGTCTGACAGTTGGAAGTGTACACACAGCAGAAGCTCTGGAGAGCAGGCAATCTGGAATATACAAGTACTGTCATTTGGTGTGTGCATTATATACATGGCTTTATATATTTACTACATGTATTTATATTATATATTACTATTAAATCCATTCCCTCCACTCAACTATAGGTGCATTTTTCAAGGACAGTATAAAAATGTCTACTGTGATACAGTTTATAAACTTATCGCTGCATTTCAGCCACTTTAAAATGTGTTTGAAAAATACACTTGTTCAATAATGTTTACTTTGAGCAATTCCATTTTGATGGAGATTTTCTAACTTGACTCCCAAATTCAGCTGATCTAGATATGTGGCTGGGCAGCATAATCAGTATGAAATCCTTTCCTATCACAAATGCTTATTGCCTTTGCAAATAGCTGGCTGTCAGAGGATTTACAGATTTGTAATTCAGACAACAATCAGATCAGTGTTTGTCTAACCCAGAGGCAATTCTATATCTGGGCTACTCTCTGCATTTAGTTTGTCATAATTTTTCTCCTAATGTGGAATGTTATTATCTGGAGGAAGTTTACAACTTTTTCTGTTTAAAAATCCAGATTACCTTGATGGGTGGCTTGGAAGATGCAACAGAATACTACATATCCTGTCTCTGCCCTGAAGGGTTTTTGGCCATGGCTTCACCTTTGCCTGTTTTCTCAGATATAGCAAAGTCAGTTATCTCTGCTRACAGAATCAGGACTTCCTAGGAACCTGGAGATCAGGCCATGTGTGTCAAGTGCAAATCAGGCATGTGGTTCCCTCCTAATACAAGGATGATACAATTCACAATTTAACCTAAATTCTACAGAAGACATTTTGACAGTTTGTGCCAGGGAAGCGATTTTTGTTCTTTGGATGTCACTGGCTGTAGCCTTGTGGTAGGAACAGTAGATTTGGACAAAAGCTCAGTCTCTTCTGGAGTGCTACTACCCCTACTGAGTTATTCTCAAAGCATAAACTTTTAGCATATAACCAGGAGAAGACCTAGGCGTTGACTTATGCCCATTTCAAGGATAAATATAGAAGCACATAGAATTTTGGAGTTTAGCTGAATACACTGCATTCTATATACATTGAATGCAATGTTGAAAAGATTTTCTAAGCTTCTCTGCAAATCAAATTTCAGTGAATACAGGAAAAAGTCCTGAAGGATGATTTTACAGACTGCTTGATGAGATCACTGAAACCACTCCTTTAGCTCAGGTGAAGCCTGCTCAGCTAGGAAACAGATGGTACAAGGTCTAGTCTCACCAATGGCCTCTCCATGAAAATTAATTAATTGGCATGTACTGTACTTTTTTAAGGAATGGGAATGACATGCTTCATGAATATGCATYAAATGCTTGTTGAAGTCAAGAGGTCTTCTTTTTCAACTACCTCTGTTTTCTCAATCAACATGCCCTAGAGGTATATAATGAAGTTGTAAGTAAATAGCATTTTAATTATTAGGAATAGCTGGGGGGTGTAATATGGAAAATATTATTTTCCTTGCCAAAAAGTACTTACGTGCTTGTTTTTTTTTAACTTGATCACTGACAGTCACTGTGTTGTTTGGGCCCTGTTATTAACATTGTGAAGTAGAAACAGAAGCATAAAATTACMTGTTGTTTATGTTTATAAGCTATTTCTACATTGACAGTAGATGTGTAGAAAGGGAAATGACTGCTTAGTGATAAAACTAATTTTATATTTCAGTGTAACAGCATCTTAAGTTATACTCCTGAGAATAGCTTATACTCCCCTTAGCAGACCCATTAATTTTCAAGATGACTTGAGCAAGAGAAGGCTGTGGAACTAAGGTGACAATGTATTGTCATTCTTAAGGGACAGCCCTCTGAGTTCACACACACCAGTGCAGAACAAGGCAAGTCAGCCCAGAAAGGAGCCATGTCTGCAGCAGCACTGGGTGACYTGGGCTGGAGACTGTGATGGTCAGTTTTAGCACTGCTGCTCCAGCGCAGGCTGTAAAATGTTTAAGAGGAAACAGGAGAGTGGGAGCTGGGAGGGAGTTCAAAACATGTCAAAAAAGTCTTAGTAGACAAAAAAGAAGCAGAGAAAAAGAGCAGAAGTAAATTAATCTTCCTGGAGTATATTACATAAGGGGAAATGCCTGGTAGTCGTTATTTGCTGTAACAACCCAAGACAAATGAGCAGCCGGTGTGTTAGTTCTGATGAAGGACACGCAAGAAAGACAATGGCTTTCCATTTTTAAGTTAATCAGTACCCAAGTGATGTATTTCTGAAAAATAATAAAATGGATTAATCAAGAGCTAGTGGAAAGAAGAGGGCAGACATTTTATTTCCACCACGTGTAGATGAAATATACATAACATAATAAAGGGCTGCTGTCGACTATCTGCAGGAAGAGCACCTGGAAGATTAAAGCTGTGGACATAACATTAACAAAGTACAGACCACACTGAATTAATGAGCGCTGGAGATAGACATTCAGTGGAGTCTTAATTTATTTTCCTTTTCTAGCTCATCCTTTAAGAAAATGACAGTGTCTTCTTATCGATTTTACACTCAGAGATCAATCAGAATTGCCCTGACTCAGACAAAATTTACAGCACTCCCTGACACTGCCTCGAGCATCTGGGCCTAAACAGACATTACAAGGAAGCAATATATCATGTTTGTATGTAGAGCTTGACATGCTTAAAAATAAGCTAATCTGTAGTGGAATTTCCTTCTTTTTGACAAGTTGTTCTGCCCAGCTCTTCGGCCCCTTGTTATGAATTTCTCTCCTAGCTCCACTATTAATTATAACATGCACATAGGATTCATGTATTTAGACCCTGAGGGAGGTCATCTGCTCTGCAGTTTTAGATAAAATATAAACTAACAGATCACTCCTACTTAAACAATGTGAAATGTCACTCTGATGCACTCCATAAAAAAACCTAGAGGTGTTCCGTCAAGAGCTATGATCAATTCTGACAAGCCAACAATATCAGAGCTGAATGATGGGCCTCTACATTCCCAAACAGCCCTCTGTAGAAATTGCTGCATCCGGAAGCTCTTTTGTGCAAGTAACTAGCTGTATGAAATGCAATAATTACAGAAAAGACACAGGCTGGGATGCTTTGGCAGTAGTTGGCTAAGGTAACTTACTCCTCCACTACAATTCAGCTTGTACCTAGGGATTGTCCCCCAGCTGGCTTGTTACACTAAAGGAAGAGAGGTCTCTTCTGCATGACAGACCTCAAGACCAGAGAGTTCCTTCTGGGCTCAAAGGAGACCTAATATGTTGTACAAAATATTTGCTGCATTTTACTTGAARGAAAGTATCAAGTTGAGACACAGTCTCAAGCTGCATCAAGGGAAATATAGTTTGGATATTAGGAAAAAGTTTTTACAGAAAGAATGCTCAAGTACTGGAATGGTCTGCCCAGGGGTGGAGTCACCATCCCTGGATGTGTTTAAAAAAGATTGGATGTGRCACTTGGTGCCATGGTTTAKTTGAGGTGTTGGGACATGGCTTGGACTCGATGATCTTGAAGATCTCTTCTAACCTAGTGATTCTGTGAATTCTGTGGATTCTGTGAATTCTATCAAGARCAGAGTTGAGAAAGAGCTAGCTCGTATCTGGGAATGATTGAAGATCAGCAGGTTTTTTCAAGTTTAAGTCTGTCATCTCCTTCAGTAAGTGATTCATTGGTCACTTCAGTACCTATAAGAAGCATTGAGGGACCAAGAACTAAAATGTTTCGTTTGGGAACATCCCCAAACCAGCATATTTTTTGGGTCTTTGTTGTTTTCTTTTTAATCTTTGACCATCGGACAAAATAGAGGGTGGAGGGGAGGACAGTTCCCTTTAGACATTAAAAATTTTCAATATATATCAGAATCCTCTGTTCCCTTTGGTTTTTGGGAAGTTCAGCATATCACAAGGTTCGACCACTTAGTATTAATTGTACTAACTGGGATGCTGGACAGTCCMGCACAAAACAAAGAACAAGCCCAAGTCACAGCCTACAATTTCAATACTTTGAACTGCTCTTGTTACATCCTACTTCATTAAAAGTCCTGCTCACATTTCACTTGGTTAAAAACTAATAAGCAAAATAATATATACAAACTCTTCTTATTTGTGCAAGCAGACAGCTGTAGCCAAAGGTTTACAAACACTCTCTGTAGCAGAGGATTCTGTTGTTTCCCCGTGTCCTAATTCTTCATGCTAGTGGAAGTAAAATAATGTTATTTTTGGACTTGAAACAAAATTGAAGAAACAAAACTGATACCAAATTGTTAGCAAGATAAAATGATAGCTGACTTGTCATAGAAACTCTGATACACAGAAATATGACAACATGCAGAAAATCAAATGTTACATGGTTTATTTATGACACCTCAGTGTGATTTGCCCTCAAGTACTATGATAGTAAATTACTACAGTTTCAAAAACCAGTATGACGAACACTGATTTATTTTACATTTTCTCCTTTCCCTTCATTTGTGATTGTCTGACACAGCGGGACCAACCCTCAAGAAATTAGAAAGATATCATCTTGTGAGGGATATTGCACTTATCTTCCCTGCAGGTGCCTTTTTCCCTGATGCTGTCTCTGCCTCTTTTAGCCTTTGGTTATCCTCTCTTATGGGAGTCTCATGCTACCTGAGCACCTGGCTGCTCTCAGCATAAGCTTGAAAAGAAATCAGTATTTTCTCCCAGTATGAGGATAGAGAAAAGCTCTAAATTAATCATTTTTTTCATACCTGTGTTCACAGACACCAACATGGACATTCAACATGACCAGCAGATTACCTTGTCAAAGTGGATGCTGAACTGGCCTGGTCTTCCAAGAGACTACAAGCTCTGACTAAAACCGAGGGCCTGTTTTTTAATACAGAAAAATAAGTACTGAATAACTCTGCCAACAAAAGTCTGGGTTGAGGTTAAACATTTCAAATACAATTAGTAATCTAGGATGTGTCTGCTTCTGCCAAACTAATCTGAAATTTCTTCAAGGAAACCAATCTCAGACAATGTTGAGTATGAAAACATAGAAAATCTGGTCTGTTTAAAGATACTGTAAATTTTCCAGAGCACAAGTCTCCCACTGGGTCTCAGGGCTCAGTTCTTCCCTCTGACTCTACTTCAGCCTTGTTAGTGTGTCAACAGACAGTTCATTGCTTAACTTTTGAGCTCTGAAAGTTACCTGTCCTTGCTGACCTTCCTCAGCAGCCTGTTGAGAAGAATGTTGGACTCTGGAAGACAATTCCTCCCAGCCTCACTTTTGGCCTTCTAGACCAATTCATCCCTTGCTAAAGACAGTGTTCAGCTTACAGCCTGTGCAGAAGGAGTCCTGAGAGGTCTGTACTGGCAGACACACAAGGAGCAGAGATCTCTGGTGATGCAGTGCTCCTACAGCTTGAGTCAGGTGAGGGAAATGCATTCACTGGATTCCAGTCTCACAGGATATTTAAAATCTCGTATCCAAGATTCATGGTTAYGACTTGGGACAGCAAAGGAAACCATAAAAATTTCATGTGTTGCTTTCACAGCTAGTTACAAAATTTATAATAATTTGCATTTCTAGTGACACYTTCCTAAGCAGCAGGTGACATTCTTTATGAAGTTTGAAAGCTATACTCACTAGTAAACCAGAAAATCTACTGTATCCTTCTCCCATATTATATTTGGTAATTGTTTCTACTTTCTTTATTGGTTTTTGTATAGCTTTCAAGCTGATCTAATTTCCCAAAGTATAAAGCTTTTTATATTAGCATTTAAAGAAGTGTGTTATTGGGAAAGGATCATAGATGCTTGGTCAAGAATAAACAATAAGATTTTATACACCTTCTAAAATTTCTCACACAGAAATACATCTCACCTCTTTTTGTAAACTGATGGTGCTTAAGAAGAAATAACCAAGATGTAATACAATTCAATACTTCATAAAATTTAAATACTGCTAAATATGATAAGGTCCTGAGGGAAATAATAGTTACTGCTACAGCATGTAAATCCACAATGGAAATGGTTACCTTTCAATGTACACATAATCTGCGTCAGAGTCTCTTCACTAGTAAAAGAAATACATCATATCTTCTCATGCCAGATAGAGCCCTGTGTCCTTTCACTAGTCACAGAATAACAGGTGGCATTGCTGTTGCTGTGCTCTCCTGGGTGTTCTGCCATGCAAGCGACTGTCATTTCAGTTTACAGTTCAAATGCAACAACAGACCTTAGGCGGAGAGAATGTGCAGCTATTCATCAAAACTTTTCCTTAATACCCCAGTGAATTTCACCTGCCACCTGCAAAAATTAATATTTCTGGCTGAGTTGCAATAAGTGTTGCATCACACGCATGCTATTCCATATACCTGAACTAGCTGTAACGCATCACATGACATCAACCAGASCAAAATGTAGAAAATTCTGAAAAGTATTTCAGTATTTGCTCATTCTGGAGAAATCACAGCATACCCAAAGCACAAGGACAGAGACAGAAGCACTAGGGTAGTTTCCCATGAAGCCTCTTGTACTCTSAAGAAAGGTCACAGCTTACCAGGAGCTCCCCATGCCCTGCAGCAAATACTCAACAAGGGGGAAGAGACCTCAAATCACCAGCCTTTCAGACCAGGGCACTAATCACCACTACTGCTGGGACTGTTTGCTAAGTACATCACGTAGATTTGCACTAGAATTCCCATTAAATTCCAGGAATTCTTGTTCCTTGACCTTTTTTTTTTGTCCAGAAGTAAAGGAACAGGTGCACTTCCGAGCAATTGAAAAGCCAGAAAATCATCCAARGGAAATTACACCACATTTTAAAAAATGTGTACTTTCTTCTGTTGACCTCCTATAATCTCTTTCCTGAAATGTAGTTAAAGCGACCAAGATATATTTAGTGTAAATTCATTAAAATAGTAAAGCTCAGCTTCTGAGACCCTGAGGGCAGGTGTAGGCCAAATTACAGTCAATCTATAAAACCACAATGCAGCAACACAAAGAAATTAAAGTGTATTACTAGCTTCATGAATAATTTGAGAGTCCTGAATAAAGATTTTGAATTCTCTACAAACCCTTGGCTCTCTCCTATGAAGAGGAATGCTGAAGATGGGTTAAGAAAGTAAAATCATTATGGTTAAACACTTAGTAATATCCAKGTTAATATGTATTAATGGTAGGAAYAGACAATTCCTAAAAAATTTTGGAGGGGAATGTGTCCCATCAGACTGATCTGCTCTGACTTGGACCTGCTCCTCTGRAACTGAGCAACAACAAAGTTGCCCACTCACCTGTAATGTATTGCAAACAAACTATGCACCAGCATGACGATTTAGCTCATAAATCTGAGCAAAATACCTACAACCTAAATGTGGGCAATGAATTTAGCACTACTAAAACTGAATCATAAAAACAATAATAGCAAACTTCCAGGAATTTCAGGAATCAGTGGATGTCAGGTTAATCACAGCATTTTTTTGATTTTGAAATAGAAACTTTCTGTAACAGGAGATGTGTTATTTCATTATTATGATTAATTTATGCATTGAAAGGGCTGAGAAGCCTTTATCCATCATGGCTGCTCCAGCTAGTATGACCATCCCCTGTAAAAGGATGAACATGTGCATTGACAGAGCCTGTGACAACTCCCCAAAGAGCACTATATGGTCAGAAGATTTTACTGAAAGAATATTTATGACATTGCAGAATACCACTCCAAGGAATAGATATTGTTTGTGGCTGGGGACACTGATGGAATGACCACAGTGATTTGCACATTCAAAGAGAAATTTCTACCTTTGTTCCTGTATACCCACACTGCAGCAAAGGGGAAAGTACTATGGCTAGTAAGTAGAAAGGCAGAGAATCAAAAATTAATTTRTTGGTTTCCCAATGCTTTGTAAATSTTCTCGCCTAACAACCATAATCTGTTCATCATTTATGCACAGAACCTGAAGAACAATCAGTAACACCAGAATCTGAAGCACAGAAAGTGCCTTTCAAAAAATGTCACCAAGGACCAAAACATACTTCCTAGATACTTCAGGTCTTACTCAGACGTGTAGATTTTCTTCCAGTCTTCTTCCAACTGTGCACCTCTGGATGCCCTACTGAACTTTACTTTGATCAAAGATACATCTTTCCTGCTCAGCTGCTGAAGAGGTTCAAAGGAATCCGGTCACATCTTACAGGGGAAGAACCTCAAGAAAATATTTGGGAAATGGTTGCAAATCARCTGGTTTGAAAACCAAACTTGGGCAAAATTACACATAGGAATGTGCCACTCCTAGAAATCTGAAAGCAGGCAAAAATCCAGCCAGCTTTTGGCCTTGGACTTCAGCTGTGATGTCTCAGTAAGAAGATGATGGAAGTGAATGCAAGCAGGAACTGAGTCGTAGATGAAATGGAAAGGGGCAGGGGGGCCCTAAACAGCAGCAACATCTAACTGGAAACCTCACAGAATCARCTCTCAGGCTGTGGCTGCTTTAAGCAGGCCAGCCCCAAAAGGACAYGTGCAAAAGTCCATTACAAAGGGCAGGTGAACAATTATATGGATAGGTTAACTGGAGTAAGAATTCATTTCAAGATGGTCTGTTAAGGACAACATTGTACTGTTAAAGCATTACTAAAACATACCTGATTCTATTTCTAAGCAAAACACAATATACCCAGGTATTTAATTTGCTTCCTTGACTCCCACTCCTATAACTGCAAGACTGGAATGAGTAGGTGTTGCAATACCGTGAATCTAAGACACTGCTGCAGACCTGAGGCAAATCTGGGCACACAGGGATGGGAAATAATCCAGCCCAAAGAATCAGAGTACAAGATTTGTCCAGACCRCTGCACAGTTCATCATTTCATCTATTTACTACACCAGGTCTCTTACCATTCTAGTTAAGACAAGAAATAAAATTCTACCTTAGGTGAAGTAAAAGTAAAAAATAAGAAAAAAAAAAAAGAAGCAGTCAGAAACAATTGCTTCCATGAGTTTGTTCATAAAGAGCATGAGAGGTTTCCTGGTCTAGGACAGTAAAATTTTCCTGCTTCCTTCCATGGAAGGGAGTGTCACCAGACAGCATCTTGCAGGGAAGCTGCAGGCGCTGATACAACACAAATACAGGGATTTTTTCCTTGCCTTCCCCTTTTCTTTGAAGGTTTTTCATCTATTTAAATAGGTGAATAGAACATTACAGGAAAAAAATAAACTGTAGGGAAATAAAGGAGATTTTAATATTGCTTTTGAGAAAGATTTCCCCTTTCATTTGCTGCAGAAACTCCAGGTACTCTGTGTAAGCATGGTTTTGGTTGGGTTTTTTGTTTTTTTGTTTGCATTACAATAATCATATTTTTCTTTTGTCTTGCTTTCTAAGTTAGAAAACAAAACCTCAATTTTCAGGCATAGCTGCTGCACCATAGCAGACTGAACTCACAGATACCTGCAAATACACTACAAAATATTGTTTACTAGATCCATGTTACCTCTTCAGCTGTAGAACTTTGTAACATGGAGTTTATRAAGGGTCTCAAATGCAGAAGTGTGTGCAATGGTGGTACCTATCAGAGTTAAAATAAGGTAGGAATGTAATTATAGATTAGCAACAGATACCACAAGGAGAAATCATAGCAGGCTAATGTGATAACTTACTGTATTATCCGATGAGTAGGAATACTAAAATTTCTGTATTAAAATRGCATTAGTGGTATATTAGGCTAACATGATATGACAAAAAAATTGCAAACAAAATACTATAATTTAGTCTAGGGCATAAGTGTGAGGGAATAAAACCAAATATTGTCATAGAGAAACACCCTCTTCATTTAGAAAACGTGGAAATTTTGTGATAGAGTTTGCTGTCGTGTCATACTGATAAAGTTCAGGAGAGATTACATATTGCTATGTGAATTGTAAATTAGTACAAATGATATCTTATACCCACATATCATTTTTACTCCAAGGGATATCAAAGACCTTTACAAACTTAAAGAGACAAGCAAAGCAGTGCCTCCATGCTTATCAACAGCCTCTAACCTGCAGCTGAATAGACTTCCCAACAGACTCCAAGTTTTTGATTAACCAAAGTTTTACCCAATTGTTGATGGCATGACAAAATTTATGGAGTGGTTTTCTTTTTGAACATTAAGCTTTTCTTAGGAAAACAAATTCCCTCAAGGCTCTGTAATGACCAAATTTAGAAGAAGCTTCCATTTGCATGAAATAACTGGTAAATGCATAACCATATTAAAAAACCCCATATTCATTTATAAAAAATAGCATACAGATACTCTTTGTCATATTGGGGTACAATCTTACTCTGAATACAATAATCATAGAATCCTAGCATTGGTTTGAGTTGGAAGGAATCTTAAAGACCAGATCCTCCACCAAGGGCAGGGACACCTTTCRCTAGACCAGGTTGCTCAGAGCCCCACCCAACATAGTCTTGAACACTTCCAGAAATGGGAAAATCAAAGGTTCTTGGAGCAACCTGTTCCTGTGCCTCACCACCTTCACAGTGAAAAATATTGTTCTAATAACGTTATTTAGACACAAGAAAAATTCTGAATACAAGTGTTGATTGACTCTTGTCACCCACGCACAGTTCAAACTTCAATGATGTGCCCACTTACCTTTTTAAATGGTGAAGAACCATGGACAGGGACACTTCCAGACCAGTTTCTGCTAAAGTCAGCTTAGAAACATTCATCACAGAGCCCGTGCTGCCAAATTTCCATTCATTGTCAGGAAACCTGAAAAACAGGACATACCCATTATATATACACACACACACGTACAGAGGTATTTTAAAAATGGATGAATTTCATCAGGCCTTCATCTATAAGCTCATCAAGGCTTAATGACATTTCACCAAAGAATGGCTAAAGAGATATTAGTATGTATTCCTCTCTGAAAGCATTTACATGCTTTTACTTTGCAAGCCTCATGGATTTCTGTAGCTTTAAAGCCAGAAACAAAATTCTGTGCCCTAATTTTACAATTATTTTATGATATTTATGCACAAAAAAGGAGACTAAGTAACCAGAATTATTTGTCTATAGGATTGAAAATCCTACTGACAACATACWCAACATACCAGTGCAGCAGGCCAGTGGTTTCTGGTAGTTCAGCAACAAATGTATTAATTTAAAATTTTATTCAGGACAACAATGTGGTCATGGATCACAATATGAACWTGCAGTGACTGTGGTAACATTATCCCATTTATAGCACTGAAGGCAAAGAGTCAACATTGAAATCAATGCAGCAACTAAGCCTTAAAGAACCYGTTCAACAAAGAGCTAACAGGGAACTGTGGACAATATGACACRTTACTTCCTTGTTTCTGTTCATCTGCTTTACACTATCTAGAATTTTCCATTTTACAATATGGAAACAGATTTCATTTTGGATCATGAAGCATTTTTGGCTGCACAGATCACATTTCACCATCAAGGCAAAATGTCTGGAGCAAGTGCCTTGAATTTTCTGTCATTTTTTACATGCCTATTATAACTCTCAAAACCCTTCAACACATTCCTCACTGTTCTTCCCACTGAATTAGATACCACTTCTGTTATTTTGCTGTTTTACACTGCCCYGTCACAAAGCCATGACCTCCCTTTGCAGCTACACTTTTCTCACTGTGCCAAGTTAAAAGTCCCTTCTCACCTTTGGGCTCCATCAGTGCCAGCTTTCTTCAGCTACTGATTTGTTTCTATGCATCAGTAATACCAGGTTTGAATGTCCACTTATTCACTGCTGCCACATCATGGAGTTGCTTTCTGAAGAGCAGAGCTCCATTCTGAGGTGAAGCCATCACCCTTGCTGTTGGCGCTTAGGGTGCCTGTACAATGCTCACAGAGTAAATTGAGGGAGAACAAGCTGTACTGGACAATTTGTGTGTTCTATAAACACATATATGGGAAGAATTGCAAATWTTTTTTTCCTGGATTTCTCTCTTTCAGTCATTTTCCTCACCTAAGCTTTTCTGATTGAAAAAACCCTTAATTTTATATTGGGGTAATCGGCATTGCTATGTTCTTACTCTATAAAAACGGAGATATGGATACCTTTCTTCCTCTCTCCCCACAAAAGTTATAAGKAAATTAGAGCTGAGAGACTATCTGTGCATGTGCACACACACTGTGTTTATACATGCAACGACATATTCAAGATCAATAGTATTTCACGCTGGCTTACATGCTCTGGGTATAAAACAGAAACTCAGATGTGTGACTTCTGCCACTTTCTAAAGTAGAGAAAATAAAGTTTTTCACTGCTTTTAAATAGAATCACACTGCCGTACAGTAGATTTCAGTGATGTTTTTCTCTTACAAATAAAAAAGTCTACACAAATGGGGAAAGACTTGCTTTACTGAAGAGCACAGCTGTAAATAGATCATTGAACCRCAACAAAAATATTAAAATCATCAGAAACCTTGACCAGAAGATTTTCATTTTTTAATTGGCAAAAGAATAAAGAACAAAGAGTAAAACAAATCCTTTCAATTTTTTGTCACTGCAAGAGCATTCTTAACTGTAGGGGGTAGAATGATGCATCCATTTGCACTTACAGTACCATATTAGGGAATGACTAAATTACTTGTAGAGCCCTTTCCGTGTCGCCACTTACGAGTAACGATATAATTTCCTAAATCACATAAATAAATACACAAAGTAAGCTCTTGGAATTCTGTATTTTTTTTATCCTGTATTACAAAAATAAATGAGAATGGTCATTTTTATAGAATTCTTTTCTTTTTGTCAGTACAGGAACATGTTCAAGCATTTGCATCCTATTATTGCTGAAACAAAAACCAAAGTAGATAATATGCACCTTGTGAAATGCGTTCTTTCACTATCTCTGTATTTTCTAGACAAATAGCTGCAGTCCCTGTTCTAGTGGAAGGAAACAGCAACATTCACCTTTATTTATACTGCCCACAGTATTTCAAAATATTTTATGCCTWAATGTCTGGAAAAGCTAAGACTCTTTAAAAATACATTTTATAAAGTTATGGTGATTTGAATCATTGTAGCAGCTAAGATTTTGTATATTTATTTCCATGTCTTAAAAAGGAATCTCATATTATTAGTGAAGATAATGTATGTGTCAAAAAAGAGGCATCAAAAGCACTTCCTGTGCACTTGACAGGGTGACAAAATATTTCTCCTATCCTTTCCTAATTGAGCTGCTGTACAAAGGAAGACATTATGATAATATTAATAATAGTTACATGGATATTTGTAGGTACTGTGTAACCCTTCAGTCCATTTTCCCAGACAATGGTGACTACAAAAAGGCTTCAAAATAGAACATCACACAATATGAATGCCACTTTTTTCTATCTTACATTTTAAAAACATCATTGAAATCAGAAAGTTCATTTACAAAGGACTGGCAGTTGCAATCACAGCAATAATGTAGTGCTGAGAAAAAAAGGGTAATTGGTTTGGTAAAGATCGCTTTCCATTACACCATAAAGCACTACACAATAGGAAAGGTCGCCAATTAAGCAATCATGAATACCAAGTACTGAAGCTGATGAAAATAGGGCAGTGGTTTAAATAGATTTGCAAGCAATTTACCTTTTCACAATGTTGGCAATCTGATGCAATTTGCTTGCAATTTTGTCTGCTTTCAGTAGCACTCGAAGCTGACACTACACAGACCAAATGGCAAAGAGGCCTGCATAGAAAATGTAAAACTATCTTGGCTGCATCAGGGAACCAGAATGGTGGTTCATCAGGAAAATTACAACAATTAACATAAGTGCTGCAAAAATCAACACTTTAAATGTCACACTCACTAGTCTGTCCAAAGACTGTAAAAGTACCATCTCCATTGCTGGACTAACAGTAAATATGAAGCAATCACCAACAAGCCTCGAGGCTGATGGCTTTACAATTGATGTGACATTCTCTGAGTGATAAAATAGCCTTTCGTTTTTACAAAAGTAAGTATTTTTCTTTTTCAGATTTAACCTGGATTATGTCAAGCCAAAACTTATATTCAATTTTTTTTCAACTCTTCCTCCAACAAAACTGTTTTGAACTTGAGAGTGCTCCTTACTTGTTTTGATGTTCTAAAAAACTTTATGTTTCAGGGAATTGGATCCAAACTGATAAAACTCAAATATCGATCCTTATTTTTCAATGTAAATTATACTCAAGRTTTATATCAAAATGTGTTCACTGCGTGAGATGATGCATTTGTGATTAGGGCTTGGTTTATAGTTTAGGGAAGGGAGCCCCAAAAGGTAACTGTAGGTATTCCCTCAGGTTTTGGTGCAGAACACAGAATACCTTTACACATCTCTATCAATGTAAGCCCAGCAAATGTGAAAGATGACTTTTGAAGTAATTGATATCCCATGTAATGGCTCCCATGTTAAAGACAGATATAAATTTGTCAATTTGTGAGGGAGAATTGACTTATGGTGTCTATTTAATGATTTATTCTTTTTTAGCAGGCTGCAGCACCAAATAAAACAGCAGTTCTCACAGGAGATTATCAGCTTTTTCTGTGACATCACATCCTGAAAATAATGCTACTCCTGTGTCAGATTTTTGATCCCAAAACTTTAATAAGAAACCCATTTATAGTCTGATTCAAAATATAGTCAGGTCAGTGGAAGTTCAGATACCTAGGACCTTGTCATTCTGAAAATTAGCAAGAGAATCTTATTATTCAGAGAAYCTGAATTATTCAGAGAATCTGAAAACTTTAACTTCCCCCCACCTCCTCCAGGCTCAACAAATGCTGATGGCTCAAGTGTTGTTAGCTCCTGAGTCATGCTTTTTGCATCATGCATGCAGACAGGAGTGGTTGGTCCTATGAACTACCCTGGGCATTACTGCTCCACTGACAGGACCATTACCATGCTGCACCCTGAGCTGCAGTAGATCCATTAACTACACAGTTTATATTCATGAAAATTGCTGGTCTTGAACAGCAGCACACAGTTGATAAGGACTGGTAGGAATAGAAAATTGATAAGAAAGCATTTCACAGCATCTTCAGTGGTGTAACACCTCCAGTGAACCATGGTCACCAATCTTATGTTGCCTCTATCAAAAGGAAGAGGAGTGCCATGAGCAGTTCTGAAAGGGATGAGGCACTTGGATAAATGTAACACAAGCGCAGACATTAGGTAAGCAATGTGAGGGATGCCTACTTTTCCTTTGATGTGTTTCAAGTGTCCCACCAGACATCTGCTAGGTTTTTTTTTTTACTACATTTTGTCTAATATTTTGGCTAAAAGAAAGCAGATCAAGTACTGCAGTCAGAAATGCATGCAAACCCATTGATAACTATAGAAAAATAAGTRACAGATAAGGACAACAGAATAAATACATACTTTGACCACTCAAAGGGTCCAAATGCCTTTCAGCTGAATCTTCTTTTTACAGGCCTCCCTCAGTGCCAATCTCTCACCAAGGCTACTGATACAATTGTAGTTCTAGAGCAGTTTAATTTTAATCTATTGCWACTTTGAGGCGAGGCTCCTCTACATTCATTTTGGCTCCCAATCTTTTAATTTCCTATTTGTTTACCTTTTACAACATTCTCCTTTACTGGCTTAGTCCCACCTACACAATGTGACAGTAACTCAGCATATGACAATCAATCTCAGCGCTTTCCTTTTTGCTCTATTCCCTATTTTTCATGTACCTCAGCATTCTAACTTCAAAAACTTTGTGAATGTTCAACACACCTCATTGCCAAATCTGTAACATGAAGGGCAATCAAGTGTCACTTCCAGCTAAAGGAATGCTACTGGGAAGGAAATCCTAACTAGTTAGTATCTGAATATAAATTGCAGCTTTGTTACTCTTTCATCTGCTGCTTCACCATTCCTGTCTGGCTGGTACTTGTTCACATATTACCACATTTATTTGTCTGCCTTTCTAATGTACATCACAGTTATCAGTTGGATTGTTCCTTTTGAATTACAGCGTGTTATTTTCTAATGCTTCAACAGGATAGCAATACTGATCACCACAAACATAGATGTGCATGTATATACATACGTACATATATATATATATAAACGTGTATATATATATATATATCCATGGCTGGAAATGCATTTTTCACTGCAAGTTTTGCAAAGCAACTGCTCTTTCTTTAGCTACAAATTCAAAAGTTGAAATACTTACAACCAACTTTAACTACATCTCAGTTTTGCTCAGAAACTTCCTCTAATAAGTGTTCTTATAAACACCATTTAATGTGAATGTCAATGTTCCATAATAATTTAAAGATCAGTGAGATTCCACTGTGGCAATATTTGAAGCAATAAATGAAACAAATACCTGGAGCCCATTTTAAACTGACATAAGTTGAAGTATGGAAGTGATCCTCACGTCTTTTTACAACCCTCCATTCATAATTATCTATACCCTGCCTGGTCTCTCCTGGGCCTCTGAGAGAAACCAAGAAGGGAGAGACAAGAGAAGATCTGTACTACCAATAAACTCAGGAATAAAGCTGAAGGGCTCCACACCAATTCTTTGGGTGCAAAGCAGCAGAAATATTCCTTTTCTTTCCAGAGGATACAGGAGTGAGAGCTGATGACACATTTCTGGTCCACAGGGATGGCCAGTTAGAAATTGTGCAACTCTGAATTTTCACCTTTCAGTCCCTTGACTACATAATAAAGAAGATAATTCCTTTTACAATATTTTAAAATAACCCTTATGGACCAGTTGCTAGTCAGGTAACAATCTAAAAATTCACAATTGAAATTAAAGGAGTTCATCCTAATCTGAAATTATACTAATGAGAATTAATTACTTTGCCACTACTCAATCTATTACACATTTTAATACTTTGTTTTTTAATGCCTAAAAACATTTGAGGATGAAGAAAACCATGATCTTTGACTGAGGACTGAACTATGTTTTGAAAATGGGGAAYGGAAAAAGCCAAAGAAATTAATTTAACAAATATGAATTTCTCAGTTTGGCTTTAATCCTYGCTGTTGGGGCAAAGGGAAAAGTCAGTAATGAAAACACAATTTATTTTCATTGAATAGGACKAGGTTCTTAATCATTGTTAAGCCTGTGGACCTTCTTTAATAGAGTCACAAAAATTTATCCTACTGAGGAATTGCTTTTTTTRTATTTCGGGTTATAATACCAACATATTAGGACTGCTGCCTAAAACAAAGAAACTTAGTACCCTTAATGAATATTTCTACCATTAAAAGTAATAAGATCTTTGTATCTATACAAAATAAAGCRTCACTAAAAACAAATTAACAAACCCCTGCAAGCATAGGAAAAATTGTTGGAACCCCAAGCTAAAGGATGTCCACCTAGTATGGAACTTTAAATACATACATGCATATATGTAGACACTACATGAGGTGAATTGTGTCCATACTTGTTCCAGCAAAGASATGCTGAAATATCAATAGCAGGGAACACTGTTTTCATGAGAATTTCTTCAATTCTTTACCATATTTCATACTCAACACAAAATACCGTTATTTAAAAATTATAGTTTAAAAAAAAAGACAAATTTGTCAGCCCATTATTAATTTTCTTTCAATCAGCCYAAAGTGTTGGCTTTAGCAGAATGAAAAGTCTTCATATCTAGTGAGTGGATTAGGATTAGAAAAATACATAGACCTCAGCCTGACAGCTAGGGCTCCTTTATGTCAGTTTGTAAGTTTTGTGGGAATAAAAAAATTGCACAGATGGGACTATAACTGACCATAACCTGCTCTATTGTATTTCCAACAATCTCTAATTACAGCAACACACCAGAGGAAAAGATTTGAAAGGGCAGGTGATGGGATAGGAGAGAAACCTGTTTGACTTAAACAGCACAGGATCCCTCACCATCAGGGCTGATGTACATCAGCCTGACAGCTAATTAGGGTAGACATGAATTTTTCCAATGTAACAGATGTTCGCTAATCAGGCCAGATTTGGAGCCCTTGCGCCAGCAACATTTCATGCACAATTTAACTATCTAAAAGGAATAAACTACTTAATGCATTGTACTGGAGGCACAGCTGTTTCACAATCAGAAAATTTGCTGTCAAAGATGTTCTCTTTAAAACTGACATGTTTTTATATAACTCTGATGGGGTGTTTATAATGTATTAATAGTTGTCAGTAAGAGCTGCTGTCATCATCAAGAAGTAAAATATTTCTGAAGGTATATTAAAATGAACAGACTCCTTTCTCTTTCCAAAATCTATTTAGATAATTTACTTTGAATGTGGCCTGTTTAATTCTAAATGCACCTTAAACAAAAGGCTTAACATGTATCTTTCAAGTTACATCAATAACAAAACATGCAAGTTTACCTTSTGACTAGGAAGTAAAGCTGAAATATATTTTAAATTTATTTTATTTTCAGAAAAATCATAAGCATAAAATGATAGAAAAGTCAGATTTAAAGTATCCACAAGCTATATGGATTCATGTAGACCATTATGTAGGAGACCAAGGAAAGTGTACATGAGTTTTTATTCTTGCATGTGAATTTCACAGACCAGATCCAGAGGTAAATGAGAGGTTCTAAGTCAACTTACTGAAAGCTAAGGGTCTTGCAATTAGTGTTGAAATTTAAGATACAATATCATCATCTGATTAACATMATTTCTTTTTAACAGCCTGGTCTTTGCAGTTTTTCTGACAGTTTTTTAACCATGAGAAAAAATCAAGTGATGCAACATTGTGTAGACTGCTAGAAAAATTTGGACAAATGTTGCATAGTCGATAAATTCTAACAGTATGAGATAGAGCCCAGAACTGGAAAGAATCAGCAGATTCTTCCTTGTGATAATGGCATCTAAATACTGCACAAATGCAGTTCCCATTGAAGTCAGTTGGGTTTGAAGGTCATAAGATACCRAAGTTATCAAGCCTGGCAAAGATGCCTGTGGCTATATTTGTGTAAAACCCAGCACTGTTGCCATTTAACACCTCACAAAGGACAAAATCTGAAGCCTGTTCTCATGAATCTGGCTTCTGCTTGCAACTTAACTTCTAACAAGTAATACAGACTAGATGGAGTTGGAATRCAAGCAAACAGACAACAGTGTCTGGTTCTTTAGAGAGAAGACTGAGGCAAAGGATGGTCCTTTCCTGGGTCCTCAAGCCCAAAGTTTGAATGATGCTGTTCTTACTATCATTGCTCTGGAAATCTTGCTGTATTTTGGGGGAATCAGAAATTGGGACAAGGAACTAATGTGAATTTTATAAGGAAAGTTGCTGGAAAAAAATGTTAAGAGCTTCTAGGAGTCAAAGACAAAAGCAACCTTAAATAAACAGCAGGTATTGATYGTGCCAAAATACTGAGATCGATAAGGACATTTAGTGAAGAGGAAATGTCCAAAGAGTCAAGCACAATTTTAAGAGCTTTCACAGAAACAGAGACAGAAATTAACATGGATACAAAATTAGAGACTTCAAATGAATGATGATTCAGTAAGACTATTGCTAATAATTTTTTTTAAAAAGGAAAGTTACTATATAAAATAAGGGAAACCCTTTCACAAATAATAAGAACAATAGAGAGCTTGAAATAAATTACTTGAGAAATTATGAAACTTTTAAACCATCTAAAAGACACTGCATATCCTTTGCCATAATGAGAATTTTCTTCTCAATAAAGACCTGGTGGTATTGGGTTTTAATGACATCTAGAAGATAAGGAATTAAATCACCAAAATGGTGCAGAGCAGAAGAGTGATCTGAAAAATAAAAAGCTAACTTAAGTAAAATAATGACCAACAGTGAGAAATGTTATGAAAATTACCAGCTATCTAAAGCATGCAAAACCTTTGACTTTGGTTTATTAAGAGCACCTTATCCTGGACTTATTGAACCTCTTTTTAAAAAAAGGGAAAATTAAAAAGAGCACCAAGATTTTAATCCTACATATATATGTTTAACCCTATTCACTTAAGGAAACCCCTCAACCTCAAGCTAACACAGATGTTTATTGGATTAGGGTTTTGGACATAAAGAATGCAGCCAACCTATGTAGGTTTCAGTACAGACTTGAAGCTGCATCTCACAACCTTTGAATTTAAAAATGGATTGGTATAATCCTGAAGAAGAGGATTTGGTGGGCTGGAAAGAAATTGCAAGGACAAGGCAGTGCATTGCAGTGATGAGAGGAGGTGTGAGAGGCTTACCCATGGAGAGAGAATAGTTTTGTCTTTCTTAACACCTYCGGTAATAATCTGAAAGAAGTAATGATCTTAATGAATTCACTATCATAATGAGCTAACAATGGTAATTTAGGAGGAGCTGAAAGTACCAGTAAGAACAAAGACAAATAATACAAAGGCACCCTGTGAGATTAAAAGCATAGGCAAAAATAGTGTAACAAAATGAGGTTTGGACTGGAAAGACACAATTCCCAATGCATTTGTTGAAAAACAATCCAAAGCATGAATATTCAATGACAGAGTCAGACACTAATTGGCAATGCAAAATGGCTGAAGAGAAAAAAAMCCACAAAAATACCCCAACAGTGTATGTCATGCTGCCCATGCGTCAGCTTCAGAGCATGGGAAGTCAGGAGTCAGCCTTTTCCACATTGCTGATGAGCATAAGAGAGGAATTATCACTACCCCTGGCCCAGGCCTGCCAGCCATTGCAGTATCCTACACTTGATTGTGAATAGTAACATCCCTTTCAAGAAATACTTGGCCTTTATCACAACCATAATAGGAAGGAATAGATGGTCCTAATAGATTCTCTTTTCTAGCTGCAGGCAGTCAGGGAGGTAGCTCTTAGCCTTTTTCCCTTTTCTCATTAGAAATTTTTGAGCACTYTAAAAACAAACAAACAAAACCAGTAACAAACCAAAACCAAAACAAACAAAKAAAGCCCCTAACAAAAACAAACAAAAAACAAACCCAGCTTTCCAGAACTTAGAGACAAAGAACCAGCCAAGGCCTTATAATGTTTTAGGCACTATGTTACCCAAAAAGTATTCCTGAAATGGTAGGGTATGAACTATAGGGCAGCAATAAAATCATCTGGACACAAAGATTATGTCTCAGGGACAAAAACATTTGTACATTCACTTCCACTAAAGGATGACAAAGGTGCCAACAAGCTGGAAGTCAACAACATATCTGATTTGAAACATCTGATCCCCTCCTCAGCAGCACCTTTTTTGTTGTTCATTTTTGTCAGTCTCATATATACCTTCTTTCACTGAAACCGTGAATGGGACTGTGGACCTTGTGTGAATCCATTTCAGGATGTAAATGTGCTACGCTCCTTCCTGTGCTTAGGATAAGACCAAAATACATCTAACGCTTCTTTCCATCTTCACCYGAGCAAATTCACCGCTGGAATAGCAGCTTAGAAGAAGCAGTGGATGTCTGAACCACATTAAAAGCAGATTGGACAAAACCCTAGAATACCACTTTGTTGTGAGAACTGTCATCATACTGATCAATAGCATCTAATTGTTACTTAGGATCCCCCATCTGTTTGTAGCCATCTGTTGTTTCTCATCTTATATTTAGGGTGCCTACTGCCTGGGTACAGAGACACCCAAGCTGGCCCCACACCCTCTGCAGAAGCACTGAGGAGTATGTGGGGGCAGAGACACCCTGGGAGCTAGASGAGGTCTGGAAAAGTGAAAGCTGTTTGCTCCTCACAGTACAAGCGTACGGTAGGGCTGAAACCATGAGCTATACTGCTTTTCTAACCACACTGCTGGGCCTCTGTGAAGAGAGTGGCAATTTTTTCCATGCCCAGACTCTAATATATTCCTCTGTAAATGGAGCATATAGGATAAGGGCTGATTAAGGAGTTTTTTATSCGCAGCTCTGTTAAGTCTTAAAGCCTGTTACAGCTCATCTTGTCAAACACCAGTTTGGGAATTGTAAAGTTTTCTRCAAAGGATGTCTAAGAGTCTAGATTGACAATGAATACACAGGAGAGCTCATAGGCCTGCTCAATGACTGCATAGACTCTTTAGCTAAAATTATTACTCTGAACACAGACACATGCATTTGGTTAACATGAACTACTATAGGGGATCTATACTCTGCCATTTCTTTGTAGAATGTGTACAGACTCAGAATCCCAAAATAAAACCATTTGAACTCTAACCTACCAATTTCATAATAAAATAAAATTGTAAAAAATAGATCAAGGAAAGAATTAACAGGACTTTGCAGCAAAATCTTCCCACTGCTCAAAACACAGCTCTGCTAGCAAAATCAAAAATTTGACAGACTACCCAAGACCTCAAACTTCTGTGTCCTTCCAAGCCAATGTTGAACAACCCTGAGTTTAAGAAATTGTGTATTTTGTCTTCCTAATAATTGATGGAATTTTTAATAACAAGGAAATATTTACAAACAATAAAACCACTAAATATTGAAAAAGATGTTTCTGAACTGGATGGGAAATGTGAGTTGGGATTCTCCTATACTGAGCTATGGGGCAATGTTCTTTCCTCCACAAATGGAATCAGCCTCATGCATGGAGCAATAGAACCAGCCTGAGGTCACGCCTCAAATATTTTTAATCAAGGCTCCAAACTTGGATGTCAACCTTACTGGCACAAATTCCAACTAGGCCAAATTAGAAGTGCCAAAAGCATTATTTACAAAGCTGAATTTTGGAAAAGTAAAAGCKGTTTGCTTCTCTCAGCATGAATAGATGGCAGGGTCATACTCCTGTGCTGTACTTGTTTCCTAACTACACTGGAGTGCTGGTGTGGAGAAAGGGGCAATTTTTCCATGACCACATACAAAAGACAGTCATCCACACACAAAAGAGAGTTTTTTTGTGTAGAAAATATACATGCCTATGGTTGTTTGGAAATGACTCATGAAGATTTTGCTATTTAAATTCAGAAAATAGTCCAGTTTTTGTGAGCCACACCCTAGTGGCAGAGATTTCTAGACATCAGTGAAAATATTTTTGCAATAATTAAAATAGAAGAAGTTTAAAATACAAAAATTCAAGAATATTACAGTTGTAACCTAACATTTTAAAACAGATTTTATCTCAGTTTGGGGAATTCAGTCTGCTGCATTAAAAACAATTGGTGTCAAGTTCTTGAAAATCATTAGCATTTAACCAAAGGACAATATTTGATTTTGTGCCAATTCAGATGTCTCAGTCTTTAGCTCTGATCTTGTAGGCTATCTGTGAAATTTGGAACATCTGAGTAAGTTTTTATATGCAACAATGTGAAGAGGAGAGCAGTCAATATATGACTGAGAACAACACGTTAGTATTATCAGTGAAAGACCAGACCAAGTAAAATATTGACGAGAACTTAACAACAAACAGCCATTTTCAAACCCAAAACTTTATGGTACATCCCAGGCTTTCTTTTGCCAATTTGTTTGTTACTTACTGAATCCCTTATATGACGTGCTTGCTTCAAACACTGACCGCATATATTTGGGTTTTTTCCCACTGGACATTTCAAACCTTGCATTTTAACATAGTACAAAAAAACATTGTCCAGTGAATATTCTGGTTCAAAATTTTTGGTGATTTTACCAATATATAAATTTACCAAAGATATAAATTACCAAGATATAAATATTTCYAGGATAGAAAACATAAGACTAGACTTTATGTTTTAGACTCTAATGAGTCTATGTCTTCAAATGAAAGTGCAAATGCTGTGCTACCCCCTCACTCCTCCTGAATTGCCCCCAATACATCAGACAAGTTGCAGTTGTTTTATTTTTTTCTCTGTATCAGCGTTAAAACATGCAGCTACTCAACTCTCTGCCTAATGACACCTTATTTTGAGATCAAGCTAGTAAAAATATGAGGCACAGAAATGACAGCTAAGTATATCCAACTTGGGAGAGAGCTCTGCGGTAAATGTGCTCTGACAGCCTTTGTAAGCCAATAGACTTTCAGTGGAATATGGATGCTGATCAAATGTAATAATTTCAGCCACTTTTCAATTTATGGACAGGGTGAGTAGATAGCTTATTCTAACATTTAGGGGTTTGGGGGCCAAAAAGCTTGTATAAATTAATAGCATGTATAAGTACATACTGCTGCACTGTAACAATGCAAAACAGGAGGCATTCCAGTCTGTTCTTTCAGCAAAAGCTCTGCTATGCTGCTAGTCAGCACAGTAGGGCTTTATTTGCATCCCTGCAAGCTACTCATTGTGTTGCTGCTGTTTTATCCTTTTCCTAGCTACTTCTGCTCATGAAAGGTTGTTTTATCTTGTGAGTGCAAGTAAATCTCTCTTTTTATACCATGCATCTCATTTAAAAATCTGGCACAAGAAAAAAACCAGACCGAATTAAGTAATTTTAATCAATTATTTGTTATATATCTTGCTTAATCAGCAGGTATTTTATCAACAGGAAGGTGCAATGCCTGGATGTCATCAGTGATAGACTATGAGTCAAACACTTGGGACAGTCACTGTCCCTCTCCACAAACTCAGACCAACAACTTCATCTCCAGCTGCCCTCCTCCCTCTGTTATTTGTTTACTTTTTTAGTCTTGCACTGCAATCAGAGTTAGACATCTGAATAAGCAGTTTGCCAAAACTGGGATACAGTACTAGAGCTGTACTGTATCTTTGATGTATTTCTCTTATGCTGCTCATCATCATCATCACCATCACCATCATCATTATTATTAATAGTTATATACAAAAATAACATGGAGTAAATGGGCAGTCATTTCCAGTGGCTGAATTTACAGGGAGGAGGAGATATAAAAAGGCAACAAGAATTGGGAGCTGCAGTCTGCCTGCATGCTTCCACTTGGTCTACTTAACTGTAGATGAACTCATGGATCACCACTATTTTTGGAGGTGAGTTTTTTGGCTTATTTAGTTTTGGATGCTTTATCTCTCAAAAAGACTGTGTGCATCTTCTAATCCTGCTGGGATCTGGTCTCAGCTAAACTGCTTTCTCTGAGACCACATTACTCTCAGTTCTAGAACTTAAACTCTTCTGGAAACTGTGCCTATTGCAGAGCATCAAATTCTCTATATTATTTATATCCACTTTTTATTGCCCCTTTACATTTCCAGGTAGCTGAAAATAGATTTAATTGAAAATAAAAATTAGGCAACTATTCTTATATTGATGACATTTTCATACTGAGTTAAAAGATCAGGATGTGCTAATCAGGATATGCTAACACAGATGACCAGCAGAGAAAACAATGAAAATCTTGCTATTTTTTCAAATGAACAGAAGATTTTGGTCAAGTATAGGGAAAATAGGTTTTCCTGTCTGATCTGACAGCTGCTGTACCTGAAGTTCTGTATCATGACTACATCCGGTCTAGACAATATTAAGGATGCGTGAAATGAAAGATCCCACCTTCTTTACATCCAGGTGAGAAAAACATGGACTCAGCTGCTGCTTTCATTACTTCAAGGAGTAAAAGCTAGCAGAAATTTGTAAAAACATCTTCTATGTGCATCAGCACTCTGCCTACAGAGAAAAATTGTACCTCTTTTGTTTTAGTTATTTTTTTGCCTTTTTTTAAATTAAGGACAATAAATCAATTTTTGATGTTCCAAAATCACAGAGCATGTCACAATTTATTTTTTTTTAAAAAAATGACAAAATCTCATTATAACAACTTGTTCTAATGTCGTTTATAATATCCTGTTATTAAAATCTATTCTTTGAATAGAAGTCTACAGGGGTGACTAACTGATAACTTTAACTTCAATAGACAGACTTGGCTCTGTGAATCTCCTTTGTCTCTCTCAAGCAAGCTTTTCCACACTTTTAACCTTTCTCATCTGTTCTGCAAGTCCTCTCCTAGTTTTTGTGATCATTTTTTACAGTGCAAGCTTATGTTCAGCTGACTGCCTACTCTGAGACCTGAGCATCTGCAATTGCTTCCCAAGAAAGAATTCCCCGTGTGTACAAGACATCCCTTTGAACTGGATGTGCCTGAAAAGGGATTGCACGAGAAGCTTTCTGCAATGGCCAGAGATAATAACCACAGTTCTCAGGAAGTTCCTTCAYCATTGCATTAAAAGACACTGTGGCACTTCATTCATCACGCCAAACATGCAAATGTGTGTATTTCAATTCTAGATATGTAAAAAAAACCACTTTTGTTTTAATGAATAATATTTTTAGCAGTTTCTAGCATGAGCAGTGGCACATTGGGTGAACATTCCTTTGCAGAAACCATTTGGAGGATGAAATAGTGACAAAGAACCTCAGAGAAAACAACACTTCTTCCCAACCAGGGCTTTTTCCAATCCTTTTGATCTCTCAGTGTCCTTAGCTATCCATCTAGGGGGAAGAAATAAAAATACAACTCTCTCAGAATCATTTTAATATGTGAAATTATTATTAACAAGGGCACAAACAAAATATTATGAGACTGTAGATTTAGTCTTCTGCGTTTTCAAAAATTGCTTTCTACTTATAACTTTGACAACAAATCTCTAACAATTTGAGAATATTTGGTAAAACAATAGCAACAAATTGCTGCAGTCACATGATGAACTTTCAGCTGCCAAGTCTTACCCGAGAGAGAATTTTCATAGTTAAACTGCATAATCCTCAGAAAAATAAGCATTTATAATAGAATTACTGACAGACTTTCAACTGCAGTATTGGGAATAGTGATATTTAACAAACTGGTGGTTATGTTTTTATTTTATTCTTTTTTAGAATTTGCATACATAATAATTTTAAATAAAACTCACAACAGACTTCAGCTACCTAGAAGAGTAGATTATGGAGGATAATCAAGATAAATCAAAGCATAGATAACAAAATATATTTAAGTTGCTCTATATTTAGGAAATTCAGCATTGGAAAGTAATTGCTAAAGCACAGTATTAGGTCAGTATAGAAAATTAAAAATATAAAATTTATGAAGTGCAATTAAATTTAGTTAAACTCAGGTCATCTTTATAAATTCAATGGCTTCAGGTGATCAAAAAACAGTCTGATTTCTTTGACAGTACAGAAAAAACTCTATGCTTTAGGTAGCGATAGTATGCATTACTTGCTAAATAAAAATATTGCCTGGATGAACACAAAATCAAAATAAGTAAAACCTTTTACAAAGCAATTGAGCTATCAGAAATAGGGGGGAAAAAAAGGCAACTAACAACCCAGCATCAGAATAAGTAGAATAAAATAAGAATATAGACAAATACTCAAAATAGGAACATTTTCTTCTGTCTAAATATAGATTGTACTTTGCTTTTCATATACAGAAGAATTAAATGGATAGTCAAAAGTAGTCCTTGAGATAATTCCAACAGTAGGAATGACTATGTCTTTTAGGATTTCCCCCCTTTGAATTTAACAATGCAAATTTAACAATGGATTCTGCCCAATGATTGCAAATTTCAGCAGTGACATTCCTGATGGAATAGCCTGATTAGAAAATAATTGTACTTCTTTTCAGCTACTGTTACCTCACCCACACTTTTCATTTCCTATAAGGTACAGTGGCAAAACCGCATCTTTCAACTCTCCCTCTTTTATCTGATGTAGTGGATGACAGGTAATCTAGCTGAAAGTTCCTACAATTGCACCACCAGAAAAACACTGGCTGATGAAATCTGAGCAGTTATCACACTAACCATCACCTGTCAAGCCTCCTGCTTCAATTTAAGGGTGCATCAATTTTCTGAAGAGGAAATCAAGGGCAAAGAATAAAAGCGCTACAGATAAACACTGACAAAGGCCCTTTCTGGTTTTTTTTTATTTATGATGGGATGTACTATCATAGGTTGCTCTGTGAGGTTTTATCAACTGTCCTGATACATCCCAGATAGCTTGGAATTCTTTGGCCATTGATGAAGTGCTATACTTGCACTTACTGAAAGGGCAGAAGATTTCTAACTGAAAATTACTTTCACTAAATACCACAAACATATTGAAGTCAGAAAGAGCAAGGAGATGGGACAAATGACAGCTGCATATAACAATGAAGTTCTCTGTTCTCTGAGCAGGCAGAAAAGGCTGATTAGAGTTAGAACATGAAACAATGTTTTCTTAAAGCCAGGGAGCATGTTGTGTAAAGTGTCAGGTACAAAGAGTTCATATGTTCTTCGTAGTGAAATGTGAACACATTTGCTGCTGACTGTATTTGCCATGAACTCACACATTTCTCCAGAGTAAGGTAAAGGGACCCTTTTACAGGTGGAGAAAAATTACAAATTTCTCAGGGAAGAGGAAAAGATTCCTCAATATCAAAGAGCCAAATTCAGATTGTGAGCAAGTACATTCAGCATCACTGACTTCCATGGAATGACAACAACCAGTCAGCAGTCAGCCTGGCTTGTAGGTGTGAATGGTGTTGGCATTTTCAAATGTTATTCATCTTGTTTGCAAAATCAGCAGAGGGAGAGACTCCCAGTTCCAATGTGACTTTTTGGTAGCTATCTTGAAAGGGAGCAGATGAAGAAAGCAACATAAAGAGAAGTAATAGCAAGAAAAACATTCTCACACAGATTCACATCTGGCTATGAATATATCATGAGGCTCTGATTTTGCCCCCCTGTTTCCAGATTCCTCACCAATTACCAGAAGAGGATCAATACATCCTGATAAAGCTCATGAGTGACTTCCCGATGACTTCCACAGGCTTTCAACTGAACATGAAATATTCAGGTCTATGTAACCTCTGTTCCAGTCAAGCACTAGCCACAGTAGACTGTTGTGGGTGTGGGAAAAGCACAAGACCTACGAGTTCATGAAGGACTCTTTAATTCAGAGTGACCATTGTGTTTTTCCCCTTTCTTTTGTTACTCCTTTATTCATTTGTTGATCTATCAGCCCACAGTGAAGACAAGAAAGGTGGATAAATGCTACAAGTAGTCAGTCATGCAAAAGCTAGCTGCTTTTCTCAGTAGACAACATGCCAAGTTTGAGATTCAACAAGATATAATGGAGATAGATCAGTTCAACAAAGTTCACAGTTCTCACTGGATAATATTCTTACATTCATGTCAGGCTCCACGACAAGGCCCTTGATGCTGACAACCTTGTCAGGTGGCAAATTGCAAATTCTGCCAGTGTTGCTCCTGTCAGGAGTATTTTAAGCAAAGCAACCTTCAATGGAAAAACTGACAGTGTCATCTGTAAAGCCTGCAAATACCCACTAACTACAGAGCAACACATTAGGAAAAACTTGTGTTTTATTAGTCTGAATTCATCAAGCAATTTGCACAAATCTTTCTCAACAACTGCATCAATTCCAGACTGTTTTAGATGACAACTCAGTAAAATAATCACAAAGAATTAGTGTTGCTCCTTGCCTGGATGACAACATTTCTAAACAGAATAACAGTAATTTCACCAAAAGGATTTCTCTCTTGGGTTTCTCTAGCAAATCTTTGAACTTCAGCTCTCAAAGTTAAATGGTTTCGCAAGAAAACAAGCTTTCCTAGCAGAAAGTAATTTTTACTTTTCATTTATGTGGAGAAAGTTTGAAAACATTATTAGACTGCAAACTATGAACTTCTAAACCAGAAAGCAGGTCCAAAGTATCTCAGCTCTTTTATATTTTTTAACTTTATAAATTTTTTGAAGGGTTGACTTACAAGTTTGAGTTTATGAATCTGGCAATCAACAAAACTATAAACAAGAACAACTAGTGTCTGATAAGGGTTCCGGGTGAATATTTAATCAAGTTGAAATGTATGACATCTTCTGGGTTATGTATGACATCTTCTGGGTTCATCAGTTCTTACTCTAAATTCTGGAGATAGTTTTAATAATCCCTGAGGGAAAAGAATTGACAAAAATATGACTATGATATCAGCTTCATCTTCAGGAACTCATATTCTTTTCCTATTCAACCAGCTTCATTTAACAAATATTATCTATTTTAATTTTGCAAACATGCAGCAGGATGATTTATCTTAAATTATACTAAAAATTACATATTCAAATAAATCCATGTTTTGAAATGYTATACTCTTGATCCACTTACATGATACATTTACCACCTTCTTTCTAAAGAATACAGTTAATTTTACTTTTTTTACTGAGTAAACAAAATAGTAGATTCTAATCCAGCCTTAAGAACACCCAGCTAGTTCAGGTGGCTCTATGCTACACTTTAGTCTGCCCCACAGAAATCTTGTAAAAAACCCAAAATAACCTATTTCAGTGCTATGGCTGAAGACTCACAGCCAGGGGCCTCTGTCTTGGGGAGGGACAGAGGTGATAAGATGTGGGAGTAGACTGAGAGAATATCCCTGGCACCGGGCATGTTGGAAGGGATTGGAAGAGAGGGGCTAAAACACGTGAATATRGTAACTACTGCTAGATTATAGTCACACTGCAAGCCATGTGACAGTTTAAATAAGTAGGTATTGCTCATATTTTCCTAGTAAAAAGCAGATTTTGATATGCTAGGGCATGTCTTGCTACAGTTTTAGGATTGTTTCAGATATCTGAAAATTTATTGAAATTATTACAAGCCTCCCATATTTCAAGAACTCATATTTGACCAGCAGCAAGGGCCCACATTTGGGAAAGCATGAGAGCACATACTTAAATTTATCATAAATACAAAGTTGTTAGCAAATATTTGCTGAACAGAAGTGGCTTTCTGAGAACTCATGTCATCCTAAATTCAATTTACAGTTCCTATGTTTAAACAGTGCTGCTATCCTGGTGACCAGCTCAACCTCAGAGTCTGGAGACAGAGCCTGAGATTTTTCCATTGCAAAATTATTGAATGCTTTAAATGTGATTTTTGTTTGTTTTGCAGTATTTTAAGATAGCAATCATTTACTAAAATTACTTACTGAAATCTGAACTAGATTTGGATCCTAAAGTCATAGAAACCTCAAAGTTGGCAGAACCAGAGCCTTGTTTTGAATCCATCAGAATTAGTATGGTGTTTGTCCCCGCAGGACTTAAAGAACGTGCAGAAAAGATTCATACTATAAAAGCAATATTTTTAGAAAAACATCAATGAATGTGATGTCTCAGATATAATGAAACCTAGCAAACCCCCAAAATAATAAAAATGAATAAATAATAGTTCTTGATTTTATTGAACATTTGTAGTATTTACAGTACAATATTTTACAGTATTTAATCAGAGGTTTCAGTAAGAAGCTTGCCCAAGCAAATACTATTGGCAAAATTGGTTTATTATTAACCACTGTGCATTGTTAAGTAAWATGAAGGAGAAAAAAAAAGAGTTTTTTAAAAAAATCCCAATGGGTTAACCCAGATGACAACATCCACACTTCTTTTGCTTTCCTGTTTGGCATCTATGAATAGGCATACATTCAGTGTGTATGAAAATATCTACTATATCTTCTGCTAGCTGTGGGGGTTGTGGCTAAAGAATTAGTGGGGGAAGAGGAAGGGGAAAGGGAAAGGGAAAGGGAAAGGGAAAGGGAAAGGGAAAGGGAAAGGGAAAGGGAAAGGGAAAGGGAAAGGGAAAGGGAAAGGGAAAAGGAAAAGGGGCTCAGAGTAATCTCCCACTCTTTGGTACTTCAACCAAATCATATGTTTCAGCTGCTTCCATTCAAATGATGCTAGTTGCTAAAAAATATTTTAAATATTATTCTGTGGAAAGTCCTTGATTTTTGTTACCCAAACTCTGACCAAACTCCTTCTTCCACAGTGTCTCTTCTGACTGCTTTCAAATGCCTCTACATCCGTTATACTGTGTAGAACAGTCCAAATCTGATGTAGCTATAGTGGAGTGGACAGAGTGAGTACACATTCCCCTAATCCTACAGAAGTGCTTCAGTGGAAAATGTGAAATATCAGGGAGCAAACTCAGTGAGGTCCACATGCCACATGTGACCCAAGTGCACAGCAGTGATGTCCAAGATCTGCCAAGTACATTTGCAAAGGACAGAAGGAAGAATTTCCAGACTGGGGGATGCAAAATTACTCTCTTAAACCCACGGCCAAGGTTGCTGAGGTGCTGGATCTTTTGTAGCAGGGTCTGTATTCTTATCTGCAAATTTAGGCACCCACATGCAGGAGCATCTTGCGGCATGGTGTGTAACATGCCTGGGAATAGATTCCATAGGTCAGTTTGTTTTAAACAAGTATCACCAAATTTTATTTTTTTTTTAAACAGTGCTGTGCTATTTCTGGGCTGTTGAAGCAGGTTGAAGAAAATCACCCACAAAGCAAAAGGAACATGGCAAAATGTTCCTGCAGTGTGTTGCCTTAATACATTTAAATGATTTAATGACAAGTAGGGGATTACAGGAAAACACAATGCACGCTGGAGGTAGCAAAGGACACCCGCTGCCTGTACTGCGAAATTCAAAATGGATTCCAGGAAGGGAGCACAATGCCAGGCTGCTTTAACTATTGCTCCTACTTCCTATACTATTATTACTGCTCACCAGTCTTGAAGCCTGAATGACAGTGGTCTGAGCCCTTTCAAACCACGGCTAGAAGGTCAATTTTTCTAATGAGAAAATGGAAGTGGTAGTGCAGTGGATCACTGAACCTTACAGTTTCTTCTGTGATAAAGTAGCAGCGCTCAATCAAATTATGGTGTAGGAACAGAGTGACAACACCACCATGAAACACACAACGGATGAACTAACAAAAGCACTTAAATTTGTGTAAACCCGGTGTGATGTCAAAGCTAAGTTTGCTACTACTTTCACACTGCAGAATTGCTGTAACCCCTCACCAGCACAGCAGAAATCCGTAGACCACAGGAAAATCGCATTGTTAACAAAGCTACTCTTCTGTCCTGGGTGCTTAGATCCCAGTCACACAGTAAATAAAATCTCTGGTTGGAAAGACTTATTGAATGAGCTATTCCAGAGAACTGAAATGCTTCATGTATACAAAACCCTGCTTTGATGAATACTTTAGCTCYGCTGGTTCTAAGACTTTGGAACTTACTGCAGGTGAGCGAGCCAGCATGAATAACCTCAAGGTTTTAAAATACTGTCAATAGATCCGCAATTACAGTACTCCAAGGCCACAGTGTCTTTGTGCTTGTGCATAAAGCTTCTCAAAGGAGCAAAAATTAACAGCTGTAAGCTACAACTATTTTACCCTTGAAGTCTTGCACAGTAGTTTAATGAGTTCGAAGTACCTCTGTATCCTATTCACAACATCTCCCCACTTTGATATACAGTAATATTAAGGGTAATGCCTAGCAACAATATTCACATATTCATCAGTTCCACATTTTTACTTTAATTTGTGTCCCTTTAACAGCCTAAGTGACTCTAATGAAAGGGAGAAAACCTAAGCATAATAAATCTGTGAAAGAAATTACAGACACAAACAAGAAATCTGAGGAATAAAGTAACTTGAATTTCAGTAAAAGAGTAAGAAATTGTCTGGTACTTTAAAGTACCAGCTGATCAACAGAAAATGTGCATTATTTGCCTAAACACACCAGATAAGGAGAATTACTTTAAAAAAGCTTGATAATTTTCTTAAATTGCACTTTTTCTAATGAGAATGACGGAGAAACATCAAGTAGTACATGCAGGCCACTTTCATCTATAGACATATAGAAGAAATAAAAATGCCGGATCAACTGGAGAAGTTAGATAACCATTAACCAAGTCTGACAGATGTCTCTTTTTTTGAATTTTGAAAGGAGTGAACTAAGTTTTTAAGGCTCAAATCCCRCAAATGAGATTTACCCAGAAAGATTTTTGTGCATTACTTAGTAATGCACAAGCAGTCGGTGTGATGGGTAAACTTTTCTTGTGCAGTTTCTGTCAGCCAGTCTATACTTTAAAGAATAATTTTGAATATTCATGTAATTTACTTAAGAGCATGCTATACTATGCCAGGCAGAAAAGGTGAAAATAAATACTAGGCTTATGCTCTGATGCATGTTTTCCTGTATTGAGGATCATCCTTGGCAGTCCCAGCAGTTATAGGAATTCCCACCTGCCCCTGCAGCTCGGCTTTGAACAATTCAGAAAGGGCAAATACRAGCATAGCTTTTAGAATGTGAAACGGGCAATATTTCCTAAGCTTAAAGCCTACTATATCATCTAATGCCATATATATAGAAATTTTTCACTCAATTATTTCTAAAATGTGCCAATAATTAAAGAAAAATATAATATGAAAAAACATTAATTTACAGATGTAATATATTCTGCATTCTGCTGAAATCAAAACATTATAAGGAATTTTGATATTAAGCAACTTAAACTTACCAGTCACTTTTGGAGATCTCACTTAACCTCATGATAAATATTTTTAGAACACGGTTAGAGCCTCATTTTTTGGCACAAGACTGGTGAATATTCCAGTGGGAGATCTTCATATTCTTGATCAGAACCTCCTGCTCTTAGGCAAGAGTTCATTTACTGACATTTTTTTCTCTATTTTTGCAAGTCAACTTCCCCCATCTTTCCCCCCCACCCCTCTTATGTGCTTTGTTGATGACAGAAGTGATTGTGTTTATTTTCTCTTTCAACAGTACCTGGAATCTTTAGGAAGCTTGGAGTGGGACATATACTGATTTTTTTTTWAATGGTACTGATTGGCTGAACAGCTGAGTCATGACACTATCTTCATTCCCTTGACTTCTGGTTTGCCATTGTTCCCTTGGCATTCCCACCCTCCAGCAGGCCAAGCTTTGATGCAGAGTTAGGAATTCATTTAAACGCATATTAACAACTGAAAGCCTGTTTTCATGTGAAGTTCTATAAAAACTTCAGTACTTACTGTTTATAAAGCATTTAAAGTGATATTAATACTGTGGGAGGACTAGTTTCAACAGCAATTAATATGTGGTTTTTGCTGGCATGAAAATTACAGTAACTGTTAAGAGGCATGCACTGGAACAACGTATTAGATACAGTATTTGAAATCTCTGAGTTGTTTTAAAAATATGGATAGTGTTTTAGAAGCCATTTATCTTGCCATTCACATAACTAGAATAAGAATTCTTCATACAGACCTTTAGAGAAAGCTAACAAGCTGGATTTTCAGCCCCTACAGGCACTGCCAGCCAGCCACATGATTTGATTCTTCTCACATATTATAACCTGGTCTTGGTTATTTTGTAAAACATATTTAGTTTTTAAAAGATATTAAATCAATTTTTCATCTGAATATTCTGCACTCCCACCAAAATCAATGACAACAGGAAGCAGTAAGCAATTCCAAGGACTGCTAAATACTCTACTTGCTAAGTACTTCCATACTGCTACAGAATACAGCATTTTTTTTCAGTTACAAAGAAGCCAAATTCACCCAAAAGGTTTCTTTCTCTCTTCACTCTAAATCATTTTTCAAGATTAGAATTCTCCTTAATAGCATTTATTTTATTTTTTACAGCTAGAGTTAGAACATCTCCTTCTTTTTGAAAGTGTTACGATAGGCCCATTAGTCCGCAATTACTGCTATTCATRTATTCAACTATTTATCATGCGAACAGCCTGCTTTTTGCAGTAGGTGTTCATTTGATTTCTCTACTTATATTCATCTATATGTTTTGTATCCTTAGCTAATCAGCAGGGATATCACTTAGAATTTGCCTCTTTGGAGAAAGAACTGCTTAATGCCTAAAGTTAAGCTAATGGTGAGCCCTGCTAGGTCTTAGAAGAAGGACTATGCACGCAGTGATGTTGAATTTAATCAGATTCCTGTGGGCATATCCTGCAAGATGTGTACATCGTTTTGAATAAGACTTTGCAACAGTCAAACAATTAATAAGGAATAAARATACTTGAGAATTTTTTTAGGACTGAGTCAATATTCTGGTAGACCACAGGGCCTGATTCAATCTAATTAGATTTAATGGATGACTGGTTGTAGGTCACAGGGACCTCAGCATCATACTCACCAGACAAGACCTACTCTGTGCCTCAAARGGATAAATACCTCAGCTACAATCTCCTTTCTAGGTGTACTGTGATAAAATCTGTGACCCAAAACACAGCGTTTATGCACAGGCCACTTTTAAGTGCTCCAGGATTGTCACACCGCTGAGGTATTTCCATGAATAACAGTGTCAGAGAAGCAGAATATTTCATTCATGGTTCAAACTGCAAGGGAACATGCAGGGCACACGTGCCACAGCTCCTGCAAACGCTGGTGTTCTTGCCCTTTTTGCAACAGGCTGAGCACAAAGCTGCTGAAAGTCCTCAGGATTTGGGCTGTGGCTTGTCACAGCACGGAGAAGGCATCTCACTGGGTCTCTCTATGTAAAGTCAGAACCAGGGAATGCAGTAGATTCTGTACCTCACCTTTCAGCCCACAAAGCACTCTTCCTAGGAAACATGTTTTCCTGTAACTGCTGCAACTGTTCCAAGGCGGTGARGGGAAAAATCAGCTCTCTGCTTTTCTGGTGGGAACAAGCAGAGATTTTAAAACAGGACTCTAGCACACTGAAGACTGGTATCTAACTATTGTTTTTTGCCAGTTGGAGGCCATCTCTGAGAAAAGACTGTTAAAACCATCCTGCAGCCATGCAACTGCTGTGTATAAAAAAATATCCCCACAACAAATTTTGTCCCCCTATTTAGGATGCTAGGGAGTGGGGGTTTGGGTTCTTTTTAATTTTTTTAAAGAATTACAGTGATTACATTCAATTCTATCAAACAATGTCCTTTAAATCATCTTTAGTGCTTGTCTTCAGGTTCAAGGAGAATGTATATTTCATTGGCTTAATATTAATCTAATTTTAAATTTAAAAAATATAGTAAGCAAGTTTGCTAACCAATTATTCTTATGAGAATCAGAGTCACCAAACAATATTTTTGTCTGTGAGACAGTTCCAGATATTTCCTGTGCTCATCCATATTATTGCCAAAGTTAATTGTCTCTTACTGGCTGGCAGGCTCAGAAGTGCTATAGAGTATCCTGGACAGTCCCACCCAAAATGGGAATTCAGGCCCATCACTGATATATCAAGGAGTTACATAGAATTAAAAGCTGGAATTTCACATGACAAAGGTGTGGCCTGTCCCCTTCATCCCACTGATTTTTTATTATAGGAGTCTTCAAGTTCATAGCATGTCTTTGTAGCTCATTACATTAGTCATGGTGTGTATCAGTTGGCAGAGGCTGGATAAGAAACAAGTGGTTGGAAACAAGCTGAAATAGGTAAAAAGTAGAAACTTTTTCAGCTGGGTGCATGTCCTGATTTTCTGACACATTTCTGTGAGAGTAAGGACAAGGTGAGGAGCTCAGCAGACTGGAGAACAGCAAGGTCACAGACCTTGACATGATACACAGTCATGCAAAATATATATGGCAGCTGATACTTGGATAGAATGACAGGGTTGCCAGAGAGGTAGAAAAAAGCTGTGAACATTTATTCTCTTTTACAGATGAGAAGATGAGTTAGCTGGGTGCTCAACAGATAGAACTGGTGGCTGGTATCTTTTGCCATTTAATAACACTGCTGATCAGCTTCAGTCAAGACAGATTCAGCTACTTCATCGTAAGTATTTTGTTGCCTGATAGGCGAACTCTTCCTTATCACCCCTGCAGCTTCATTTCCTGAGCCTGTCTCCCTTCTCAGAACCCTGTTTCCCCACATGGCAACACCAGTCTTGTTTCTTGACCTTATCTTGGCTTTCTATTTTAGTTCTATGTAAACCTCCACCAATAAAATTCATAGCACCTGCATGTTCCATCAGTCCCATCAACAGCCTTCTCACTGTCCCAGAGAAGAAAATAAAATGCAGAGCAACTGTCCCATAAATCACAGTTTTGTATGGCGCACATTCCATGTTAAGTGTAGGGAACAACATTAAACTTGCCTGAGAGGATATTCCTGTATTGCAGCTCATGCACTTCTGTGACTGGCGTGAACCTCATACATAAGCTTCTCCTTAAAACAGTTTATTTTACAAAATAGCTTGGCATTTCTACTCATTCTAAAAGCTAGCCCACCTATCATCTTCAGCAAGGCCAACAATTGCTCACAGGTCAAGAAGCCTCCAGATATTACAACACTATCATTGCTGGTTGCATTAATAATCAGTCTATCCTTGTGTAGGAGAGATGAATTCCCTTTTACAATTACTTTGATATGAGTTGTTTGATTGAAGGGAGTTTATAGAGGAAGACACAGGTATGTTTTCAGAGAGCAGAGAACAAATATGTGACAGACGTCAGTCATGTTACTTAATGCACTGCTGGAAAGAAACACACTTGAATGCTACAGGATAATAGTTTCACAAAGACATCCACAAGAATATTAAGCAGAGCATGCATAATGGACCCACAGACAACCATTCAGACAGATGCAATTAGTAATCAGGGTTGCAAAGTAAACTTTCGGGACAACATGGCTTATCATTTGAAAGGTAAAGACATATATTTTCTTGTTACTTATCTTCTTTATTTCCTGCTTGCTTGCTGAGCCATTTGTTTTGAGGGAAAGCTTGTGAGAAGGCTGACAAAGTTGGGACAACCCAACAAGCCCTGCAGTCAAACATCCTCTGACAGCAGTGCAGGGAGATAAACAGAAGACAAGACCTAGAACTGTTTCCCTCGCACCTTACCACGGTCTCAGTCTTATTTTGTGGAACTTCTGTCACCAGGACTTCATGACTTATTCATTTCTCCACCATGCCAGGTATAATCCACCAAAACCAGATTAACTCATTTTAAATCAACTTTGCTTCACCCAAGAAGCCATTCCTGTCTTCCTTGCTCTATCACTGTACTCATTCCAGAGCAAGCAAAACGTTGAACTGTGAAGCAAACATCAGTGGTTTCTGAGCTGGTAGAACAAAGACCTGTCTTTACATAAAATGTGGCACTGGCAATAATAGAGAGGGAGAAGACATGGTTGCTGCTTGTCAGAGGGTACCAACTTTTGGAAAAGGCAAACATAAAACAGGCAACACCTCACATCACCTTCTGTGATAGGGAGTATTTGCTGGTTGCCAACCTCTTGATCTATTTTAACTGCTTGAGGCTTTGAATAGATATTTGATTCTCTTTGGACAGACACCTAATTAAACTAGTACTGAAATGTATTTGGTCAATTAGGGAGAGATTAGAGATACTAAGAAGACAGATACTAAGAACTGTTTATCTGTTTTATCTGTTTTAACTGTTTTATTCCCTAGTGATTGTACAGGTCTATTATGGCTCTTAAGAGAAAGTGGTTGCAAGAAATGCAATATCAGTTTATCAGCAGAGATATCAGCAGTGCTCAGATAAAGTCCTTGCCTTCAATAGTCTATACACAGACACTTTCTTTTATAATCACTTTTACAAAGTGAATTCATGCAAAAGCTTTATTCTCAGGCTGTGTCAGTAGCACAAAGCCCACACAGGATATCTGCTTCCTTTACTCTGGATGTGTATGAGGAAAGAGAAAAAAAGATTGCTAAATTTGTTCTCTATTTTCCAGAAAACACTTTTGTGCCTGATTCTCTGAAAGGCTTCAGGTTGTCAAATATAAAATGAAGAAGTACTCCTTCTGCTTTCATTAGAAATTCTTAACTAATGACAAAATCATTAAGGCAGAGCACAGCTAGCTGTTCATTAAGTGCTCAACAAAATAGAACTCCAAAATTAGTGTCCATGCGGAATGCTTGTTACAGACACCAGCACTGTTTGTTGTTGATATGCGTCCCATAACAAGATTCTAAAAACAAATACTTAAAACTTAGCAGTTTCTGGAGCAGACAGCATATTGTGTCTGAATTACGATGTAGGCTTAAAGGTTGGCAAGAACTGCAAGAGACCTGCTGGACCATGGGCTTCTGACATCATAAATCATCTTAAGGCATTGTTTTCCATAAACATCTTGGAGGCATTTAAGCACAACCACATTASAGTAAACTCCTCTTTTCCCATCATGCAGAGTGAATGTAACTTGCAGGGTGAACCTTCTCCGGGGGCTGTGGAGTGAATAAAGCTGTTGTCAATCACAGTCTTGTCTCACATGTTGAAGAAGCTGGAGAGTAAAAAGAATGTAGAAAACACAAGGGCAGAGTCATGGTTAACAAAGTTACTGCTGAGGAACAGTATTCTTTCTGTGACGTTGTTCAAGTTTCAGAAATCAAACTCCCATTCTGGACAATGTCTCGAGACGCTGAGAATTAGTTCCATTTATTAGCCATTGTTATGCCACTTCTACGGCTGTAAAGTTGCATGTCTTTGGGATTTCCTGCTCTCCACAGGCTGTATTTCACCAAGCACTACATTTGTATAGAACTAGTGGAATTTTATTGCCTAGCAGTCATAAAATGTTTTATTGCATGTGCAGTTTCACACACACAAACTGCAAAGTTATGAATAACAAACATTTTTAAAATTAAATTCTCTGAAAGTCCAGAGTTAAATGAATAATCCCTGCTACTTCCAGTAAGTTAAATTCTGCTAGATTTCACAGATGTCATTTCCAATCCTTTCCACCCTTACATGCTGTTCTGTCTTTTCCTAAAGATAACAAAATAGAGTAAAAAGAAAAAAAGAAAATTTGGTGAGTTTCTTGTATGTGCTGGATATATATGTCCAGAATGGAAGGCCTTCATTCAGGATATATAAGAGGTCTTCCCGCCTCCCACCATTAAGTTCCTCAGTGCAAATCCACTGAAATTAATGGAACGAGCCCTGTTGTTTTTAAATAGGCTTTGAGTAGGGGATCTCAGTGATTGTTTATTAGCTGGGTTTATTCTGTTTTTCTTTGCTGTATTCATGCATAATTCCTTGGAATAATATGAGCAATTTTTACCTTTCACTTCTCGGTACATTTCCTCAAATTCTAATACATTTGCTACAAATGCAGATATCATTTTTTAGCTCCATTTAATGTTCTGCTCTGCATTTGAGCAGACCACTTTGTCAAGTCAGTGAATTTGGTACAACGAGGAGACAATTTGTTGCCTCCTTCTGGGGTCCCCAAAGACATCAATTAACTCAAAGCACGAGTTCTGACAGCACAAACAGGAAGAGTTAACCCCCCACAGTTATTCTTTATATTAGTCAATCCACCCTCCTCATTCCCTCCGTCCCTCTTCATTTTCCTTTCTAATGAACAGGGACAGATACCTCTTTCTGCTGAGATACTTCCGCTACAATGACAATTCCCTGGCTCTCCCCAGGTGATTTACTTTTCAAGCAGTGCCCACTTATTGATCTCTTCTGTGACAAATTTCAACACATGCACAGTCCTGGCAAACATTTCTGGAGATGAATCCTTCCTGCTGTTCAAATAAGAGGATTATTTTTATGCAATATATTTCAAAAAACGGTTCCTGATATAGAATCAGTTTCAATAAACTGCGCAAGAATTCATCTACTACTAACAAGTTAACAAGAATTACTGCTGAAATTCTTACCTATATTATTGCTTAAATATATCTGTATAAAGTTTAACTTATATTGATATTCTTCTGAACTTTGACTCAGGAAATATTTTAATTTTTTCTAAACCAAACTTCTTGCTTTCTGATAGTGTATCTAGAACTAGAACTATTTAAGTTTAAAAATTGATGGCAAATACGAAAATCTTTTGTTGTTAAAATGGAAGGTAAAAATCACTTTACAAGGAAAGCACCCATAATAAAATATTTTCTGAGAAATAAGCATGTAGTCCCTTTGTTTACATACACTAAAATCTCTTGCCAGTTCACTCTGACCAAGTTGCAGACAAGAATGGCCCAGGAAGCACATTATTATTGCAGTGTTATGTACAATAATATTAGGGCCAAGTACTGCAAATAGAGTTGAAAATAAATAATAATTTAGCCTCAGAAAAACACCACCAGTCACACTTTGTATCTTTTTCTTTACCAAACAGTGGCTAGTGACTTCACAAGACCTGGTATGGATGTCTTTCCCTACCAGGCACTAAATGGTGGCACTAAATGCTTCTAATCCCCAATTCTTGCTGCAAACGCATAACCTGAAGTATGACCTTTTCCAAAATACCTGACACACAACACTGGGTTTTTAATATCAAGAATAAATTTTCCACAATTTTTTCCTGGAATGTTGCTAATGATATCAGCTCCTGCTTCTACCTGGAGAACCCAGACTCTTGACGGCCTGACCCTACTTCATGGCACCTGGCTGCCAGAATAAGCATCCCTTGAAATCAAATTTCATCTGAAACAATTTATGCAAACTGGATACAATATTCTTTTCTTTACAATATCACTGCTTTCTGCATTGCTTGTGTTGCCTCTAACAGATCAGAAACCATGATCTTCCTAAAACTAAAATTTTGCTTTTCCAGCAAAAAGCATTGAGATAGTGGTGCATTCTGTGGCACCAGCACTCTATGCTCTTTAATTCTTTCCTTTCAAATGCTCCTTCTCATCTAATTATTCAGTAGAATTTCCTTTTAATGCTTCCTCCTTTCTTCTAGACACAGGCTGACCTCCATCCTGCTTAGTCTTACCTAGCTCCATAACGTGCTGCTTCTCTTCTACAAGCCCCACTATACTTTGTTACTGTGTTCTCCCCTCCCTCCCTTTACACAAACACCTGAAGAAGTAATTTCAGCTAATTTAGAAAGTCTTGCTCCTCAGCTTCTTGGGTCTTTCTGTTATGAATAGTGCAACTGAATCAGTGGATAGATCATTTCACCCAGAAAAGCTAAGAGAATTTTTCCCCCAAAATGTATGTTCTCTGAAATATTAGCCTAAACTTTTCTTCAGGGATGGTTTCTAAATCTCCAATTCATCCTTATAATTAGCCAAGCAAGCAAACTATACCAACACCCAAAACCCCCTCACAAATACTGTAAGAAATTTTCTCTCTATTTAGCAACAGGTTTCCACTTCATCAATTAAACAAAATTGAGTTTTTCCTTGAGAAGACAAGTTAAAAATAGCTGAAATTAAACCTAATTACTTATGTCAGGGTTGTTTGGATTTTTGTTTGTTTTAAGATTGGCTTAATTTCATTAAGATTGGGGTTTAACCTGATTTAAATTGTTAAGAAATTTTACACATCTTTACACCCTGATCTGCAGACCTCATCTAAAAAAAATGTACTAATCTAGCAACCAGAGCAATATAAACCATGAGAGGTTTTTAACCTTCACCCCTACCATTTGTATTGTAATCACATGTGTCTTTAAATCATTACCAACATTTTCTATTTGCAATTCTGTTAATGTTTCTAGGTTACTATTGGTAAAATATCTGACTGGAAGGTACATATAGTTACCACATATTGGGCAAGTTTTGGGCATCATCTGCTTTTATTTAAAGCAAAAAATAGTGCAGTGTTTTGGTTCAAAGCTTACATTTTAATTTGGTTATTCAAATGTTCTCACACCCTGAAATACAAATACAGCATCACTTCAGTTCATAAAATTAAAACTTCTAACAGTTGAAGGAAAACTTGCACAGATCTCCCAGTCTGTGTAATAGAGTTAGTCTGTTTCTATTTCCTTGCAGGGCCATTTAAGGAGGAAGGCAAACAGAAGGCTTTCAAAAGACCAAAGGTTTCTGCTCACTGTGTGTCACAATGGAAGCAGAAAGTAAAAGTGGAGCTTCACTTTCTTCCAAACTTATTTTACAGTCTGAGCCTCTGCACGAAACACATGCCCTTTGCAACACCCCTTGTCTTTACAGCCTGCAAATGGCAGCAGGCCACAGCTCCCTCTGAATTTCACATTTCCCACTGAACTCAGTGGCAAAATTTCGAAGATGCTGCCAGCACCCATTGAAATGTGCTGCTACCACTGTCCAGAGCCACATACACCAGCCTACCCAGGCCATTTAATTCACAAGCAAGCAGAAGCAACAATGACAGTGAATTACTGTCACTGAAATAATTAGGAAAAGCAGGTGTAAAGCACTCCAACAGGGAATTGTGCAATTTGAATGTTATTTCCTCTCAAGAAATCCAGTTTAAACACATCTGCTTTGAACTTTATGTGACCTTTGTGTCCCATATATCTTAGGTGGGAAGGTTCAGGAAGAGAGGGAGAGATTGTACTTTCTTCTTCCTGTCACTCCAGAACTGACACATGATTCGTTTATCTGGTCTTTCATCTTCAGTACTTCTGACATCCACTACAACTAATTAACCAAGAATTGAGCAAATTTAGATGAACTTTGAAAAGTTTAACATTTGGATATAGATTCAGGAGGATTCAGTTTGTATCCAAACCTGATTTCTCCTCTGAAATGTACACCAACTCTCTAACTCGCACATACACCCAGTTAAGCTTTGCATTGCAACAAACAAAATTAATCACAGCTAAGGAACTGAGTGAAACTTGCCCCAGAGAGCCCAGTGTAAAAAAAGTAAGCACTTTACATATTCTGTCTCCCTTGTAATTTACCACAAAATAATTGAAAAGTTTTGAGGTGAAAATTTTTCACCTATCAAACCATAACAAGTTATAAGAGCACTTTCCAGGAGCTGAGGTATGTAACACTAATGAGAATGTGGATAAAGAGCAGCACCACAGTAGCTTTCCCTACTGGGTCATGCTGTCAGACATCCCCTAAGACCTGCAGTTCAGACTGTGTCTACAAGAGAAGCGCAGGGAGGGAGCAGAAGCAGTGCTGTGGGAGAGAGGCAACAATATAGGAATGGGGAGAGAGTGGGAGGGTGATGGCAAAAGCCCAAGGAATGGTGGGAGTRGGAATGGAAATGGAAATGAGGGAGGGAAGAAAGCAATAGCCAGGAGATCYACATAAAGCAGGTTGTGAATTACAGGGTTACGCTTGGTAAGCCATCTGTCACTTCTCCTCAGGCAAGGATACTTGTTTGGTAGTGAGATGGATAACACTTGGCTGTGTTTCCATAGCAAGCATTCCCTTACTCCAAGAGTAACCAAATTTTAACAGGGACAATCCCACTGCTTTTGAAGATGCATGGGAGGGCCTTATGCTTTGATCAAAGCTATCTACACTACCAAAATCACAAAGAAGATGTCAAAGCACATCACTAGACATCCAGACTGCCTGTCACAGTCCAGTCAGCACATTCGTTCTCCATCCAAGACAGTCACAGACTCATCACATGATTGGCCCTGTGTCTGAAAAAGCACAATCTTTTGATTTGTCAGTTTACTTCCTTCTCCACCTAAGTGCATGGCTTTGATAGAATCTCTGTTCTTATTATCAGATCTCCTACAGTTTAGATGTTTTCTAAACTTTACCCTCATTACTTTTTTCTTCTTATGGAGCCACCCTTCATTTTTGGTATATGTATAATGTACTGGTTTTGACTGGGGTAGAATTAATTGTCTCCACATTGGCTAGTATGGAATTATGTTTTGAACAGTGCTGATAATACAGAGATCTTTTTGTTATCGCTGAGCAGGGCTTGCACAGAGCCAAGGCTCTGCTTTTTGGACTGCCACACTGGAAAGGAAGTTGGGGGTGCACAGGAGATTGGGAGGAGATGCAGCTGATCCAAACTGACCAGAGCAATATTCCAGACCTTGAGGCATCATGTTCTGTACATAAAGTGGGGGGACAAAGGAGGAAGAGGAGGGGCTGATCTGAGTTCAGAAAGGCGGGCTCTGGCATCAGCCAGCAGGGGGTGAGCAATTGCATCGTGCATCACTTGGGTTCCCCTTTTTATTGTCATTATCATTATTATAGTTTATCATTATTACTGTATTTTACTTTATATTTATTATTAAACTGTTCTTATCTCAACCTACAAATTTTACTTTAATTCTCCTCCCCATTCCACCAGGTTTGGGGGGTAAGAGTTGGGGGGTTGAGCAAGCAGCTGCAGCATGCTCAGTTTCCAGCTGGGTTTAAACGACAATTGCTATAGCTTAGAAAGGCACTAGCCAAGGATAGAAATCCCAATGCTACTGATCAAACAGAATCAAAAAGTGAATTCCTGCCCTGAAGAGGAAACACCGTAGATGTAAATGTGTCTGTTTTCAGGGAGCATTCAACTGGCCAAGGGCTAACTTTAAAGCTAGATTGGGTTTCCTGGGGTCTCATCCAGCTGAGTTTTACATACCTCTAAGGATGGAGATTACACAGCCTTTTCCAGTGTAAAATCAATCTCTCTAGGAAGAATAATTTTACTTCAAAGGAATTTCCCTTGTTTCAACTTGGGTCCACCCCTTCTTGTTTTGCTGTGCACCTGCAAGAAGAGTCTGGCTTCATCTTTTCTGTAACAGAGATGAAGACAGAAAATTMATTTCTTTTTAGCCATCTCTTTTCCAGGCCGCAGAAATGCAGCTCTCTCAGATTCTTCAAGTATGTCATCTGCACAATGCAAATGTTTTCATTTTCCTAATCTGTCAAATCTTAATGGAGTATTTTCACAGTTTGAAATTATGGGTCCTAGTGGATGTATCACATTGGGTAATCCTGACAGAGACACACTGAGCAATCAAATTCTGGCAAGGCCCTAAGAAGCCCTCTCTCTGGTGAGGTGAGAGATTCACTCTGAGAGCTATCACACAGTTAAAGACAAAAAGACACCCAGGCCTTTTTTTTTCCAAGCACAATTGTTTTTCCAGACCTTGCTATCACTGAAATTTATCTTGATTTCCCACAAAGGGCACTGATTTAAGATGTCTGCATTCCAAATCTGATTGCCACCTGTGCTGTTGTTTTCACTACCATATTTGCAGTGGCTTTTTCCTCAACACTATGATTTGATCTTACCCTCAAAATATGCAATACTGCATCCAGACAAGTACCTTGGAAAAAATCAATTACTACACATGCATGCACAAACTCAGTAGCTTTTCTTTGATGATACACAACACTGCAGATTACATATACAAGTGCAGATTGAGCTTTTAAGAACATGAAAGCACTTAGAGGACTCACTGTTTAACAGACACAGACTAATCTCTTCCTCCCTGACAGTCAGGCTTCAGAGTTCACCATGTGTGCATATAGATACAAGATAATGAACAGATACTTATTCTATACAGAATTCAAAAGCAGGGTGGAAAATTCTCCCCTTTCTACTGTGTGAAACTTCAGATGTCTTGCTGCAGTAAGACAAATTGTTATCCTATGTGACTGTAGCTTTCTATCTAGTATTCTTTCCCACAAGTGAATGGTGTATCTTTCACTGTAAGCCATTTACAGTCTTGTGAAACATGTGCCTTTTCAGTCCTCCCTTTCCTTAAAGATAACACAACAGTGCAGTGAAATGTTAGACCATTCACCACTGCACATACATGTCTATCTCTTTGCACACAGAATTGCTTCCTACAATTTGAAACACTTGCACAATGACTAATTTTGATCTTCTAATCAAAGAGAGCATGCTTTATCATTTAATTTATTCTCAGTGCTTGAAATGGGCCAGCTGCTTAAAGGGATGTTTGTTGACTTCCACCTAAATTCTTATCTGTGTTAGATGACTAGTAGTATTACAACAAATAAACAACTTAATAAACACAGAAAAAAAGCTTATCTAAATGTACTTAGTGAGAGTTATTGAACCAGATCATTGACCCTTAGTTTTCTGAAAAAGATAAAACTGTTATCTCACTTAACTCATCAGGGAAATTAACTTTTCYACTATCAAATCTCCTGCAAAGGCCACTCCCATTGAATGGGTACTTGTACCTCCTATGATTATCTCCTTTCTGTAAATACCAAGAACAACCACTCAGTGACATTTACTATTAATTTTGCTTTTGGAATGCAGGAAAGGTGCTTTATTCAGCTTTATTCTGCTCTCTTTCTGCTGTCCTTTACACAGAAAAAGAATTTTAAATCCAATAAATATTTTAGGTTTTCTCAGAAGTTTTCTTTCACCTCTGCCAACCATGGAGAATTAAATAGGTCTCATTTTGTGCCAATGTAGGCAGGGCTAGGAATTCAGAGTCAGCAGCTCTAACTGCTCTGCTCAAACGAATGAGTCCCAGAAAGGCCCCAAAGAGGTTCAGAGTGATCTTGCTTTTGCAAAGCACTGTTCCTCATCAGGAAAGTCTAGATTTCCCCTCCTGTGAAACCTCCAAGACATATAATGCAGGTTCTCATACAGATTTTCAGCATCAGTCAAAGTCACTCTCACTTGTATTGCAATGTTCAGGCCTCTGTTTACAGGGCTTTAGGTTTTTTAAACAATTTGGCTTAGGTTTTTTTGTTTAAAAAAAAAAAAAAAGCCATACCAGCCTGATGTTCACCTTCAGAGTCAGCCCATAAATCAGAAAGAACAAGATGGCAGCAATTCTCTCCAGAAATAATTGTAATTCAGATTACCTAGGAAAGACATTTAAAACTTCTCGTGTCACTGAGTTACTGTCTTTAGAAAATAGTGCACTTACCTTAATCTTGGAACTTCTAACATGGAAATTTTTCATCTCTGGTATTTTAAATATAGAAAAATACAGCACTGGCTATCTAATCAAAGATAGTTCTGAATATGAATTTTATTTTAAAAAGGGTTTTATAAATCCTAAAGACTATTGATATTTTTTCCAGGAGTGAATTTCATGTGAATGAAACTATTTACAAAAAAACATGTTTTTTCACCAGCCAAGAGTCACAAGATGAGAAGCAGATACTACTAGTAGTGAAACAAATACAAACAAGGTAGTACGCATCTAGTTAAAAAATTTGAGCTTCATCTCTATCAGGATATGACTAAGCCTTATTCACTACTTATTACTTCTTATTAATTAACTTACCGAATTATGCAACATAAAGAAAATCAAGGAACTCAGAAAGTATATCTAGTTCACCACAACAATATTTTGAATATTATTTATACAGAATCTTAAGAGCATTCCTGCAAACACATACTTCCACACTGAGGGCAAACATCCCTGAAGGTGACACTGACTTAAACATCTCATCTGAAGCAAACAGGTTTTTCTTGCTTTATAAACATTAGTATTGATGATGTTTTAGTTTAAAATTAAATTATAATTATTGCTAAGCATTAACCATAGTTAAAACATTCTCATCATCAGCCTTTAAACAGTAGCACTCAAACACCTTCAAAAACATCAGAAAGGCTTTCCTGATGTTCCTGTCTTTCTGTGGACCATCTCTTACCTTTGGGTTCATGCAATGGCAAGAGATGAGTTCAGAGTTTAGCACTAAAATGGCCGCATTTGTGTGCAGCCATGAATGTGCTGTGAGGAGAGAGAAAATCAAGTTCTGTTAAAAAAATCAACAATTGAAACAGCAACAGAAAGCAAAGAGAATCTTTACATTTGGCATCTTCTTCACACCAGATATTAAAAAACATTCTGTTAACATCAGCAAGTGCAATGTCTCATTTATTCAAAGCCCAGCTCTCCAACTACAATCCTTTTTCTGTCTCTGGCACATGCATACTGATGCAACAGGTATCTACAGGTTACTTGCACAGATTGTCAGAGCAGATTTTTAATCTATAATAAAGAATGAGAAGTTTGTGTTGACTGAAAAGTAATGAAACTTTCTGTCAAGATGAATTTTACACATTAAATGTTCTCCAGGTTTAGATCAATGCAGATAGTGTCAAATAAAACAAAATACTACAAGGGAAGATTCACAAAAATTGATTGTGGCCAAAATACGCCCCAGCACTGTTAAGAGGTTTACTTCAGTAATGTCTGTGGTCACTGACTAGATCAATGAAACTCATTCTTTCAACAGCATCCAATTATCAGTTTACCGTGGAGTGAGCTTTCTAATAAATCAGTATACTTTACATAAAAGTAGACAAAGCTTCAATGAAACTTAATAGCAAAGTATAAAAATATTTTGGTTCCAGGAAACAGAGATTTCTATCACACCCAAGAAAAAGGCCATTACTTGCCTTATTTAAGGCTGGCCCATAGGTAGTAACATTTCGAGGCAGTAACTTTCTGTTAGCTAGTTTATGGCCAGCAGGATAATAGAATTTGATTAAGCACTTAGGACAAGTGATCAAAATGCTTCAGTCATATTTACAGAATAAAAAAATGGCACTCACAGCGAGTACCAAACAACATAAATTCAGGCATGGTATCAGAAAGTCAATTAAAAACCATTTYCCACAACACAAGTTCTGCAATGCTTTCTTACTAATATTACATGTCTCATTTATATGCTTTTTCTTGGATAAATAGGCAGCCAGTGACCATTTGAACTTTACAGCAGAGCTGAGTATAGTGGCAGACTTTGGGTCCTCCATAGCTACTCTTCTTTGTGCYCTCTAAGAGGCAATGGTGTGAAGAATCCCCAAAGCTTCATGCTGCCAGAAATACATCAGAGRCACAGAAAAACTTGAGCACCACACAATCCATAATGTGTCACACCACTTCTGTAGAGCAGAGGTTTTCTAACTATCTCAGAGCTGGGAAGCCAAAAGAGAGAGAGATGAAGGACCAGATCCTAGGAAGGTCTTGTGAAGATGAGTTTAGAAATCCCAGCTGGCTGTGGCACAAGACCAGAGGAAATCAAACAGACATATCTATGGGAAGCATGCAGCACTGACAGCCAAAGGGTTGAGTCTCAGAAGATYCAAATTCACCCTGATTAGCTGAAGGATTGAAGGTCACCTAAAAGGAGATGTTATTTGAAAAAGTATATCACCAATTTTACCCAATTCAATGCTGAATGAACATCTCTATACTGATTATAGGTGGAGGAAGGCCAGGAATTGGGCAGATGTATCTTTGCCCAAATCATCTCCAGAAGCCTGAAGAGAGGTTTAGAGAGTACAAAAGGCCATCAATGCCTCCCCTGCTCCTTGCAGAACATGTATGTATACAWCCAGCACTACTTGGTCCATATTTTTACACAAATAAACCATATTCTGCTGTTATAATCTCATTGCTCGTGGATGCTGTCATTTAACCTTTAGTGTGCTCCAAAGGATTCTACCAAAACGTAGATTGCGTGAGGTAAACTACAGTGTCATTGCTGGTGTATTTGGCCCCTGCRTCCACAGCAGGCCTGGTGCTGCTGCCAGGCTGGCTTCATTGCAGTGCTGGAATTACTGGGAGCAAAGTTCCCAAACCAAAGGCAGGTGAGCCTGGCCACTGCCCTGCAAGGAGCAGAGCCCTCTGAAAACACTCTCTGGTGCTGCACTGCACCGTTCCACCCRTCTGAGTTCTGTCTGCAGCACCAGGGATGTCTGTGGGGGCTGTGCCACACGTCCTGGGGGCACCTCCTGCATCACAGCAGCCACTAGGATAAACACAAGTGCACAAACTGGGATAAAAGAGCTGCAAAAGGGCAAACCCTAAAGCCAGTTGTTATTTTGTCTAGCGAGTGGAGTGAATGCCAATTATTTAAAAACCTAACTGATCAATTAATATCGATTCTGCTTTGCTTCCCATTGATTACCAGGCTCAATATAAGAGAGGATAAAGAAATTGTTCTCTTGTATCCTTGATCCTGAGGTACAGTTGTGGCAGCTTGGCATACAGCAATAGGTTGTTCTTTATATAATCTACAAAGAATGCAAATTCTTATTGACATCAGCATAAAAAAAATGTCTGATAACTCCTTCATCGTAGGTTTTATTGTACTGAAAAACTCCCTACAAAATATATTTCATTTCCTGTGTATCAAATGTGGTGTATTTGAACAGAAAACTCCATGGTTATAGGAAGTACAAATTGCTGACAGAAAGTTATCAATCTATCAGATACTGGAGTCAGTGAGTCTTGAGTACTAAGACTGGTATTTGAGGGGATATGATTTTTATTTTATAAGTTGAACTTACCCACAAAGAAGGGAAGATGGGAAGAAGAAAAGACAGGAATGGTGAACATCCTTTTCAATGGCAATGAATGCAGCAAGGTTCCTGTCCCCTTTCAGCAACAGATTTTTGTTCTTCTGTGTATCATTGTGACAAAACTCTGGCTTTAAAAATAARAGTCTTTTAGTGCAGTGAGGCAACTAGATGAGAGGATGAGAGGCCAAAAAGTTCCCAAAAATCAGTTGTTTATCAAAGACAATGCAGTGAGGCATGTTACAATCAGTGCAGAATACATAYAGGTTTTTTAGAGATGGTATAAGCAGATAAGTTTCTGGCCTAGGAAAATTCTCATTAAATTGAAAACCTCTGAACTTGATCTTTCAGTTATGGGAAGAACCCAATAAAGGCTCTGAGCCTGATGTTCCCATTGAGCTGACAAACACACAACAGCTACCAGTGAATTTAGTCCCTTGCAGTTGCTAAGCCTAAACATTGTCTGGTATATCCAATCTGCTGGATTGCTCCTAGGAAAAACTTGGCCAGACTGTCTGATTTCAGCTTTGCTGGCTGCCACAGCAGCTTTAATCACAGTCCAAATCATATTGTTGACCCTACYTGTGGACACACAGAAGTTTGAACCCTGGTGAACGCGGATTTTAAACCTATAAAACACCTGGGCTGGGCAAAGCCTTGTTATTTATTTCCAAATGTTGGAAACAAAATTAATACCTTGTGCTCTAGATAAAATACATTGACGGTATGGTTATAAATATTTACACAATGTTCACACCAAATATTCTGTGTCTTCCCACTGAATTTCAGTATTTGTGGGACCCACCCACAGCAAATATAAAAATTTGTCCATACAGATGCCTTTTTCATGAGCCTTAGAAAGGAGGTGAGCATGGTATATGCAGCTCTACTCAGGCTTGGAGCCAGCTATGGCAACACGAGGCAGACCCTGGAAGGCTGAACTCCTGTTCTCCAGCTGCAGCTGTGTGTCCTGGGCATGGAAAAGATGCACACCCTGGCCCCCCAGACAGTTAGGGGGATAGAGATGGAAGTCAACTCCTCAAACTCCTTGAATTCCCTTGAATCTGGGAGTATATAGAGTGCTTTCTCTTAGAATKAGACTAATGATGACACGGTACTTTCAAAAAGTCCTGATATGTATTTTAAATACAAGTTTGCCTGATTATTTTGGAAAACCCTCTAAAAACTCCTTTCTCTATATTATAACTGAACTAATAAAATAGAGATAGAGATGTTGTCTGATAAACCTGTTTTTTACATTTAAGCCCTAAACACTTCTTGCACTTTCAGATGCTTACATATGCATATTTTCATATTATAGTTTTCATCGTCTTATATTTTTTTCTCACAGTTTCAGTTTCTCCATTTTAAAAAGTATCAATTATTTAAAATGCAATAGCTTTCTCTCAATTTTGAAGCACAGCTCTAAGATATTCTCAAAACCACACTGTTCTATTGCTTCTCTATACAAGATCCATTTCAACACTGATAATTAGATTCCAACACTAAGCCATCTTTTACCTTGCCTATTAAAAGTAAATTTGTAACAGACTGATTATATCTCCCCTACAAGGTGCATGAAAATAAACCCAAATGAAATTGTTTTAAGTTAGTTTAAAACCAGCACCAAGAAAAAAATCTACTTAGAATATAATTATTTCTGTTGCATTCTTATAGCTTACTATGACAAAATCTATGAATCTGTATACAGACAGATATTTAGCTCTCATTGGGGAGACATGAAGGGTCTTTTGTGTTTTGATCACTTACCAGCATTACTATCTTATGCATCATATTTTTCATGTAAGGCTTCTGTTAACAAGAACTTTAACAGATTTCTTCTGAGATGATGTAAGAATATAGCCAGTTTTCATGCCTTCTTAATTAAGGCACTATTCACTTGTAATACTACTATAATTTTTGCTAAAAACTTCTTGTTATTGTTCATATTTCCATGTATATAGCTTTATACACTAGAGCTTTTTTAATCCAAGAATCTTAAGGTACTTATAAAATTAAATAAAAAATCACAGTGGTAACATGGACCAGAGATTTTGTGGAATGTGGGTTCTTACACATATGTCTCAAGATAGGAAAATCAAATGATAAGTTGTGATTTTGGTTATGAAGTAACTTAATAAAAACCAACTAGTAATAGATACTTGTAATGACCTAGTCAGAAGGTAGCTAGGTGTTTCTATTGTTTCTAGTATCAATGTCCTGGATAATCCATGACTTGTGCAGTTATTGGTAACTGCAGCAACTAGTAACTGATATTCCCTGAGTCACTCACTCTGAAATATTGAATATGTTACTTCATACTCCTGACCTGCTATCACTTGTTGAAACCCTTGCTTATAGTCAGAAGCAGTGACTGAAAAGTAATTTGAAGATACAAAACACAAAGTTCCTTGGAGGAGGATGTTATCTGTTCTATCAGAATAATAATTGTAGCAATAGTAATCAAAATATCTGAATTACTAGTGTTAGAATGCAGAACTAATTCTGGCTATATAGTGTGTAGGAACAGAGCAGCACACAAGCTCTTGAGGACTGGATCATACTCACAATTTTATAGGCTGTTCAGTTACTTAAATATTTTGATGGGGGGGAAAAGGTGGATGTGTAGCTCCAGAGACAGAGGAAAAGCAGCTTTCAAGCTGCAAGTGAATTGGAAGTGGTGCAGTGGAAAGGGCAGAATGTGCACCTTGGTCACCCTTTGGCTTAGAGCATTACACAGTTACATGCTGGAAATCCTCACCAGTGTTTAACTTTGAGCACAAAAGAGAAGAAAAAGACTCATCTATTTGGAATCAGACACTTACAAAAGGTTGACCAAAACCCTTGTGTGCTTCACTACGGCRTAAGAAACGTGAGCTCTGTAACGAGTCATAGGCTGTACCCCACACAGATTCTCTGTTGTTTAATAATAGAATTTATACTACAGTCATTTTCTCTGTGGGGATTCTAATACATATCTTTTTTCCCACTACACAAACACCTATTTTCGTGAATTTCACTGGAAATTCATATAATTGAGCCATCTTTCATTGCTACATCCATTTCAAATTGATCARTGAGTTAAAACTTTGGTAAAGGGAGTCTCTTGGCATCCTGGTAAAACTATCACATTAGCCTCATTTCCTTAAGGAGGCAGAAGAAAAACATCTTTTCAAGCATGTTACTGACCAAGTAACACTAAAGTCTAAAATAAATTATATGTCCAGATGGAATGCAGTGGTRTGTTAGGATCAGCCTATTTAATTTGGTTGTCTCTGTGTTTTGCTGCTATTTCTGCATGACTGCAGGACATGGCAGAATTGCATGACATGCTGATGCTCTGCTCTAGCACGTGAGGGGTGACTCAATAAAACAGGACCAGAGATTCAATAATGTCACTGGGCTTTGAATTCAGTTTCTGGCAAAAAATTTAAAAATTCCATTAACAGCTTCTTGTACCACATGTTGCTATTTATAAAATATGAGATAATGCATCATCAGGGAAATATTACTGATCTTACCTAGAAATAAAGTTCTTATTAGAATTTTTACAGTAGCTAGGGAGCTGTAGCAAGTGAGCTATACTATCAGTTGGCTTGCAAATATGTTTCATGTTTGTGTTCCTAAGGCTGCTTCTACTGCAGAATTAACTTTTATCATCAACTAACTCATCGCCTTGCTTAGCATTTGCAACACTTCAATACCTTGTGGAGTCRGGAAATTATTACCAAAATTTAATGATCATCAGTTTCCATACTTCCCTCTTGCATTGCTACAAAAATAGTCTAGTGGAGGTAACAGCTGAAAAACCTTTGTATTGATACAGTGAGAACACCTTGATAAAGTGAAATATGCTTGTGCCATCAGCCRAGAACAGAGAATTGGTAGAAGCATYACTGGGAAGAAGAAAATCAGATTAAATAATTAGTGTCAATTAGCCCAAGCAAATAATTCTATAAACAATTGGTCTCTAGTGCCCTGTTTAATTATGTGAGACTTTCATTGCTTCTTATCAAGTCTGCTTTGATTTATGTTAGACTCTTGAGCATCCCAGAAGTATAATTAATTACTGTCTTGTAAATAAACCTTTGGTAATTAATGGTAGGAGAAAACAATACACTATCTTTTTTTAAATGATTCCACTATGGAACTGTGAATACCTGAAAACTATTTAAGGTTTCAGGGTAAAAGGGATTCACACTGCAGCAAGAGACATGATAATTGTAAGTAAAGGCAAACTTGCTAGAAGCGGTACTGCACTAACTACAATTATATTAAACAACCATTCTGTGTTACTTACTACAACCAGTGTACACTTTTGTAATCTGGCTTTAGACTGTAATATGTTTATGACTGTAATATTTTACTTATATTCAATTCTCAATCCCTATACTAAAAGAAATTAGACAGTTAATTATTTTCAGATGTAGGCAGCAAATGCAATTTTTGTAAAAGAAATTAATTGCTAAGATAAACTTCTCATTAAAYGACAGTGCTTTGAAAGTTCTAGCACAGTCAGTCCTTCCTAGATACAAGAATCTCAGCTAATCCCAGAACTACATGAAAACAAGTAAATATGCAGAGAATGGGAAATCACTTCAGTTGCTCAAATAAAACATAGTCCATAACCTGAATTGTACTATTTGAATTTTTAGGTGCATTCCTCTATTTGATGGCTTTGTTACACTTGGAAAAATAAATGCAGTATCTTTTGCCTTGAGTAGATTCCTACAGCTAATGCAAGCAATGGCACAGCAAATAAATAGGCACTGAAAATCATCAGCCAATGTAAGTGTGTAGTAGATATTTTCTAAATTCATTGGGATCAAGGTGAATTTCAAAAATGCTAATAGCTGGTGTATACTGTGCTCTAAACCACTGACAGTGGTATCAGCGGTACCTCACTGGTATCAGTGAGGAGGTATGTTACAGGGTTTTTTGGACAGGTACTTCATGTAGCACCATCACTGTACTTGTGCAGTTCTAGCACTGTAGGAGGCTTTCAAGAGCATCAAAGAGTACTAAAACCTCAGCCCTCTGAGACTTCAGAATACAGCCACATGACCCACAATCCTGGCCACTTATTGCCCAGATGATGGGACTGCCTTTCCCTCCTTTAATTCAGATTTCTTCCCCACRGAAACTGGGGAAGATGGGCCTAAGGATGAATATAGGGAGGAAACAGTTGCGAGAGGAATGGTGCATTCTTCACCATTTCCATCCCAATATGGTCTTGAGCACAGCATGCATTCATATGTACAGCTGGACATTCCTGAAATTTTTGTTACAGCATAGTGGGGTAGTGGTAGGCCATTGCATCKTTTTTTTTACCAGCTGTCGAAATTGAGCTTGATTCCATCATTTCTACAAATCTTCTGCAAGCAGTGTAAGGATACTATCATATTGTTSCTTTGCATCCACTTTTCCAGACCAAAGACCAGCTTCTTCAGCCTCTTCTTGAAAGGCAAATTCTTAGTCTCTTACCTTCATAACCCTCTGCTGGCCCCTCTCCACTTTCTACTACACATGCTTTCAGAACTGAAGAACCTGAGGATACAAATATTCCCAGCTTCATCAATAACAAGCATAATGGGATAATAACTTCTCCTARTCTACTGGCCTCAGTCCTTGCAGTATGGCTCAGTAGCAGACTTGTTTTATTTGCAGTGAGCACATACTCTTGGCTCATACTCAGCCTGGTGGCCACAGTTCAGGGATCTCTTCAGCCATTCTGGCTCTCCTCACCTATACTGATGCATGAGGTTACTCAGGACCCTGCACCTCTTGCTGAACTTCACAGATTTTATGTTGGCTCCATCCCTAAACTTCTCAAGGCCCCTCTGGACTGAGTCTCTCCTGCTAAGCATGTTAACTACTCATCCTAATTTGCTAAGATCACCTTCTGTTATATCACTGTTGTTGATGACGAACACATTGACCAGAGTCAGTCCCATTTCAACATCATGGTGGTCTTCTTATTGTCAGCTGTTGACTAAACATGAAGTCACTGATAAATGCCTACGGGTCCCACAGCCAAGACAAGACCAAATGCATTTATCAGTCTCATATGGAAGAGCTGTGGGAGATGGCATAAAAACCTTATTAAAGCCAAACTTTATATCCACTAGTCCTCCATTCATACAACCAGTCATTCCATTGTATCAAGGAATCAGGCTGCTCAAGTCTGATCTGCTTGGGATTTGTGCCAGAAAATCCATCTCAATGGTCTAAAACCTTCCTGGATTCCTTGCACGGTGCTCTGCTGCCTTCCCAACAAATGTTTCTATGGTTAAAATYCCAAGGAGGATGAACATCTGCAATCAGAAGACTTCTGTAGCTGTTTGGAAAAGTCTTTCCATTCCATCTTTCAGAGTTATCAGTTGTGTGTAAAGCTGTCAGGCTTGATCTTGTATGGAGATGCTGTTCTTCACTGGGAATTAAGGAGGCTGTTCTCTGCTAGGATTAGGACCTAATTCCTTTAGTTCTGACTGCCTCGTTTAAAACCAACTTCCCAAAACACAGAAATACCTAAAAAGCCAAGGAAAATCTAGACCATGAAGGAAGCATTCCCAGTATAAATTGTAAATGTTGAACAAAAACCCAGAATGGTCATAAAAAAAGGGATTGGTATAACTGCAAATTCTGAGCCAACTCAAGCATGACAAAGTCTGGGAGACAACACTYCAGGTACAAGTTCAGAACTCTGGGTTATGCAGAGAGTTAAAGCAGACAGCAGGCACAATGACATGTTAAATTACCCACATGATGTATAGCTTAATGAACCCCCTTGTGTTGATCATGCTTGGCATTAATCAAGAGCCATGAACAGATTCCCTTATTTTCTCAATGCTGCTCTGATAAACTGCAATTTCATTTAACCTTGGACAGGAACTTTAATAGCTTCCACGGGACAACTGTCAATACTTTCCTGGGTATACAGTGATTAAACTGCAACACAAGATGCATGTCATGAATTTTCTTCATTTGAAATTAGAATTTTCATTTTTAACAACCATTTGCATAAAATATGCTGAAAGTATGGAAATACATAAAGGCTTRCATGATCCTTAGAAGCACACCAGGACAATGTTTTTTTTTTTTAAATAAAATAATTAACAGCAAATTAGTTTACATATTGAGAGCTTCAAATAACCTTATGTTTGGGAAACAAGAGAGCAAAAGACAATACTCCAAATAAGGGCTTGGCAGTGTCTCCTTGAGGTAACTCATTATGCATCAGATGTTGGACATTACRCACTTCTTTAACAAAGGCAATATGTAGAGGCTAAAGGATTAGCAAAGGTGGGGAAACGCTTTGTTCCTAATGGACTAGATCCACTCAGTCTGGAGGTTACTAGTCCAGGCAGTCAAAGGGGAAAAAACCAAGACAAATACAGATTCAGAGCCTTTCCTAGGCAATCTGTTCTGACAGAGTTCTACAAACGACTCTTCACTACCTTCATTTAAAAGATATTTTCATTTGTTGCCACAGATGACAATGAGAGAACAAAACTGGTTCACAATGACTAAGAAATTTGTTATTTTTAATTCTCAAAAATCTTCATTTATACTTATGGACTACAATTACAAGAACAACCAAACTACAAATGCCTCTGCTTAGACATCATCAGTTACTTTTGCAATTTTTTCTGCATATTGTTTTTTCTACAAAACCTGAATAATCCTAATAAGGGGGAAAAAACCCRTTCTGCACTTCCCCAGATTGCATTGGTACCAGTGAAAAGCACTACTAAGAGTACTGGTAGCAAAATGTTTGCAATAGCAGCAGCTAAAATGCCCTGGTGTTGACTGATGAGGGACATTTAGCAGTGATGCACAAAAACCACACAAAATAGGGAATGAGTAGGAAGCAAACCAGAGAAGGAGAAYGATTCTATCAGGGTCGTGCACACGCCAAGATCAGAGATAGAAAAGCCAGGAATAGGGTGACCAGGGTCAACTTAAGCACATGATTTCACAGATTATATTAAAAACCTGCATCTGTGAAGGTAGGTAAAGTTTCCAAACCTCAAGAAAAGGATCATTACTGTCAGACTAAAATGCTATCTTGGAGAATTCCCATTTGTGCAAAATGCTTCATTTGCAGGTAGAAATGTAAAAACTCTTCACCAAGAAGGAAAAGTAAAAAATAGCAAAACATCCTGCTTCCAGTTAAAGGCAGAGGAAAACTACATAGTAAGGTAGCGCCRGAAATAGTTTACAGGGTTGGTGCCTGGAATGTGTACAAGTTTCCAAGCATTTTTTCTGATAAAGGAAAATACAGGAAAGCAKAATATAAACAGCCTGAATCCCAGACTGCTTTTAAACCATATTAAATCACCAGCTATACATACAGCGAACTCCCAGCCTAGGGTATGAGGAAATGTTTTTATGGAGTTACAACTATGACGTAACAGTGGCAATTGATGCCAATGAATCAAACATTTTTTCAGTATCTCAACAAGCCTTCATCACAAAATGGACTGTAGCTAAAGAGGGCCTGGAAAACCCTGGGCAGTAASAACAATTGCCAATTACCCATTGGCAAACAGGTGAACTTAACACACCAAAGAAACAGAAGWAAGGCAGTGGCAGTGCAAATGGGAGCAAAGCATTTTTTATTTCCTAGGTTTTTCTTTTTTCCATAGCTCTTCCATGCTAAGTTCAAAGTCTACCCCTCCCACCAAGATAAAATGTGATTCTGTACTCTACATGCTGAAAAAAGGGCTACCTCTCTGACTACCTGAGACTTGATAGTCTATTTAAAGGATTGTAATGACCTAGACAGCACTTAGTATAAATTTAGAGACTCTGGTGAAAGAATGGCTCATACTGCACTASAACATGATTCACACATTCCCAGCCAAGACAATTACAACTGTGTGCTCTGTCCTCTTGCATAACTCACGCTGCAGGAGCTCTCCCAACAATTTCTGCCTCAAGCCACAGCTTGTGATAAAGCTGTAGTGTACCTTCAGAAAAACATGCAGGTTTGATTTAATGTGTATAAAATTGACTGCATCCTTTGGCAATATTTTCTCCTGGTTAATTGTTCTCCCTCCTCAGAAATTTCCAGTTTGAAAACTGTTGACTGATTTCTGCCATGGATCATGTTATATGTGGCCTTTTGTTTTGKTTTGGTTTTTTTAACAATTTTTTCACCTCAGTTTTTTACCTTATCCTTGCTATGCAGAGGGTTATAGACCATAGTTAAGTTTTTTCTTTACCTTTACTTTTAAAAAATCTAAATAGATGAAGTTTCTTTGGGCTGCCACTGTAAAGAGCACTTTCCAATTCTCAAACTATTCCTGCAGCTTTCTTCTGAACCTGCTTCAATTTTCCATCACCCCTTTAAAAAGTTAATATCTTAATGGGACACAATATTCCTGTAGCAACCGTGACAGGCAAATACTACTTTTTAGTGAGACACACATTTAGATACCTCTCAAATATCAAAAACATAATTTAAACTAAGATAARAATGCATATGAACTGACTTAGAAAGAGTTGCTTTTAATTATTACTAAAGAAATCTTTTTACTGGCAATTTAGCATCTTACCACAGTACAGTAAAGCAAGCAATAAATATGTAAAAGTTTTAATTCAAAAAGAACAGCATGAAGCTTGAAGGCTGATTTAACAGATACTGCCAAGCTCAATCAYCTGATGTGAAGCTGGAAAACATTTCTTTGATGCCATTAGAAAACACTATTATCTACAAAACTACAGCTTAACTAATGCTGTTAGATTTTGCATTTATTGAAAAAGTAAAACTCCTGTTCCCTAATCTATAACATCTGACAAATCAAGATGGAAATCAGGCCAAAAGAATGAGCAATGATCAAGAAAACTTGGAAGATTTATTTCATCATTATACCCTGTGTACTCGTTTAATAGACAAGAGCCTTGCAGTTAAGCTGTACATCCTCTGAATAAGGAACCTTTAAATAAAAGGGAGCTTTTCCATTTTCTTTTTCACACAGCAAATACATTCTATATCCCATAACAAATCTAAGGARCTGCAATAAATGCTGGCTGTGATAGCTTTAAGGCTATATGAAACATGGGTTTTTTTCACAAACATAAGGGCTTTTTTGGGATAGATTTTGTGATCTTTGGCGTTGCCTATGTCTTCCAATTTATATAGCTAAGATTATAGATTTAAAATGCCTGGATTATCTTGCCCCATCTTCTTTCAAATGCATCTTGTAAAATGCTGCCTACTGTGGTCTATAACCCTCTGCCTACACGGGTAGGAAAGTGGCAGTTTCCATGACTGGTTTGCCCTTCCTAAGGGGTCTCACCTAGACACCAATTCTTTGCTCTGAGGGGACTGGTGCAAACATTGAGGGAGCTGGTGGGAGACATTTGCATCCAGATGTTTCTAACCATAAAATAACCTCAAAGATTTGCAAGAGGTCCCAATAGTGGGAAACTCTCCCTTCCCACCACAGCTGGTAAAAGAAACACAGCAGGCACGTCCTGCCACTGGATGTGYATACCTGAAATAAGATGCTTTAATGGTATGAGTATCTATCAAGGTCTACTTGTGAGGAATTTCCAACAGGTTGAAATGCAATTTTTTTTGCCATGTTAATGCTATTACTAGCTTTACTCTTATGTACTTAATGAAACTAWGTGCATGACTGGGAGATGAAGGTTTTGATTTATTGAGCTATGTCAGCCRAAGTTTAGAATTACGTTTATGCTGAGTTCATTCATGCCGTTAAAGAAAAACTTTCCAGAGTATCAGCAGAACAAGTATTAACTAGATAGTTACTCAAATCTCTAATGCACGAGAGAGGAGAAAGCTCAACATGCTTTAAWGGAAAAAAAAAAAGTGAAACAAGAATTCATTTATTTAGTGTGCCAGCACTCTTATTACCAGCCAAAAGTCGTTGACTAACACAAATATTAAAGTAAAATATTCCTAAAATTGAAAACAGAATCTGCAATCCAGTCAATAGATGCAAATTACTAAGGTATTTTTGCAAATAGATGTTTGGAATAGCTTTTCACAGAAGAGAGATTTAAATAGAAAAGTATATAAGGCAAAATTACCTCAGTCAGTCTGTTTGCTGCTTAGCAGCTTATTCTGAAGGTCAGATATTTTGATGACTAATATATTGATAATAGATGTTTATATAGCACCAGTCATCTGAAAGAACCAGACCTCAAGTGGATTTAAAGACTGCATGAAAGTCTGAGCATATCTGTGAAGAAGCCTCAGAGGTGAATGGATGATGGATACAGGTAAATATAGAGAGAGCTGGTACCAGTTTGTGCTTTGCCGCTAATTCTAGCTAGATCTAGAGCAAGATCCCACTGCAGGTATTCCATGTAAAATATACCTGCTTACAGAAGAAGGCAAGAGGAGTAAGGTATTATATTAAAATCTTATGCTCTGCTTGAACCAGGGTCTCCTTCTCATCAATAAAAGTTAGAGAAAAATGCAGTGGGTAGAGAGACAGGGAAAGCAAGGTAAGGCAAAGCATGGCGATGCAAGGAATTGTTAAACCCTGACATTCCTGCATGATGCACATAAATATTCTGCATGGTTCCTTTGACTAGCTTAGAAAACACTAAATTCTAAAGGCTTGGTGTTCATTCTCCCAACAGTTTGTTCAGCTGTTTGTCACTGTGTAAACACACAGCAGTGGGACAGGGGACTCACCAATTCCTCTCACTACCTGCCAGGAAAATATTTGACTAAGCTATAATTTTTGGTTGATTCAAAGTCTGAATGGGACACACTTCTGAGGTACTCTAGAGATTCTCTGATGAATGTTTCAGAACATGACATCAACAGTACATAATAACAGCATCAAAAACAGCTGCCACTGAGCAGTGCTTTATTTTTTAATCTTTTTTTTAACCGCATGAACTAAACAGGAGAGGATGTATCCAGAACTTTCATGACTTGGTATGACCATCCTTAACAGATAGAAACCATGTTGCAGAGTATTTGTAATTCAAATACTTATCTGGAGTTATTTATATTCCTGTCACATTCCCCACCCCCAGCTAACATGGAGTCAGATTCAGTTAGCCCARTGAAAGTCCACTGAAATCAATGGAATTACTCGGATTCACTCCAATGTAACAGGGAACAATGCCAGTGAACATCACCATCGTGCTTTTGCACCTAAGCTGCTCCTTTAACATATAAGTATTTGAGTAATTCCTCATCTTTATTTTCAATGGATATACATCAACTTCTTCCCCTGGAAACTTTAAATGAGTAGCAATGTCCAGTGTCTTTACAGATGCACTGTCTTTCAATGTGCTTGGTAAATAGTCTAAATTGACCTCCCTTCCCCCCCTCCTGGTACCTGGTTCCAATCACACTCAAATCATATTACTTATTATTCCTGCTATGAAAATCATCAAATACAGTAGGTGAAGATTTAYTGTATCTCTTTAAGAAATAAATAATTCATTGAATACATTAGATGGAGTATTGTAGACTTTCTGAAAATCAACAAGATAGCTATTTCTCRCAGCTGATATGGTTTAGAATGCTTTTAATCTTGGAGTAGATAATAAGTTATGTTTCTGGAAAAAAAAAAAGTAAAAGGGAGAAAAGAGAGTTGTGTAAATAAACAATACTGCTTTCTCCTCAGAAACGTATCTATGTCCAGAAAAGCATTTAGAAGTGCAAGCAAAATTAAAAGCTAGATTAAAACAATATGATTTAATATTTTAAATTTCCTCCTGACAAGGGATGATACAGTTTTCTTTGAAATAATCTTTGAGTTAGCATGACAAGAAAATATAATGTGGAACAGGACTACAACTAGTTGAATACCCAATATATCTGTTATGAAGTCTGGGGTAAAATGAGAATAAAGAAAGGGGAGAAGCAGATATTTTTAATTGTCATTACATGACCAGCGAAACAAAACTTAAAATACCACTCTCTCTCTTTCCAGAACTCAAAGTGAAAAGTAGATGGCAGGTTTAAGAATAGTGGATTGTGGTTTGGTCACAAATAACAGAAAGCCACAATGTCCACTGACTGTTCCAGGTCACTGGGAAAATCCAAGCCTTTGATCTAAACAGAGATGACATACTAAAAATGGACCTACATCCTTGAGTGAGACAGAAGGAGCCAGCAATCCCTTTCTGTGTTACAGAGGTCTTTTGCTGAGATCAAGTAATCCTATATAGAAATCTGGTCRTAATTCAGAACATGTTTGGTAATGATTATTTATTTCGATCATGTAGATTTTCTGAAAGATTGGGTTTACATCCAAAGATACGTACAGCCAGTTTAATCTAACATCTCTGTCTTAGAATTTGATTGTCATGGATGTTGCTACTTCATTACAAATGAGAAAGGTATTCGGTCATGCTGAATGGGGATATTTATATGTAAATATAGGAATTTTTGCCTTGGCAATAACTTCATTTCTGGGATGGAAGTTTATGTGATTCTCCCAATGCTACATTAACCACCAAAAAAACCTGACACAAAGTAAAGCCAAAAGACAAGCTGGCTTCTCCCTCCCTGTACATACTTAATACCTCACTTCTACCCAGCAGCCACTACAAAATTATGCAATCAGACAAAGAAGATGGTTCAAACCAAACTTGCCCCTGGTGTTGGTCCCTGGAAAATCAATACATCTGTTCCCAGAGTGACCCAGGCCACATGAATGCTTTATGTAAGTGACCACTGTGTTCACTGACACAGGAAACTTTTCACGTCCTCAGGAGGAAAACATGAAAATTCAAAGATGATCACACAAAATATTTACATTGAAAGTATGTGCATGTTGCAAATTTAAGCCCCCTCAACTTCAGAAAAATCAGAATTAAGCTTGCTTTTGCAACTTTAATTTGAGCTCATGGCACATATGCATGATAATAAGTCTTTAACTGCAGAGACACATACATCATTCGGTTCATAGGATGGACGATGCTCCCAGAGTGAGCAGCTGTTCAATATTCTTTTTATTCTTTTCACTCAATATGTAGCTCCATGCCTTCCTTACTGCACATCATTCAAASACTGTGCAGAATACTGAATTATTAATATCTTTATGGGTGTTTCTGTAGCATTCTCTAGTAGGGTTTCTGAGTGCTTCCCAAATACTAATTAATTTACCTTCAAACCTGAGAAGTGAGACTGTACTATTAGACTCACTTTATAGATGGGGAACTGAAGTGCTGAGTCGTTATGGCCAAGATTGATAAAAATATCTACTAATTTGGGGTCCTCAATATGATGTGCTCAGAGCTAGATTTTCCAAGATGCTTAGCATTTTTATGGTATTTTATATGTGTAAAGGATAAGCCCCATTGATTTCAGCAGTATCTGTGAATACTCAGCACTTCTGTGAATCAGTCCTGAGTGTATGAAGTTGTGCACTCAAGAAATAAGGAATACACAAGTGCATTCCACCTATAAAACTTTCACTTGAATCACATGGGGAACATGAGTCTACAGAAGAGACAAAATCAGGATAGATGAGAGTTTACTTCTGGAGCAACGGTTCCAGGAGAATCCTTTTATCCCTCATAACATAGAGCTGTTTTCAGAAGAGAGCTTGCTGTCTCCCTGTTCTGGTTTCATTTATGGCAGCTTCCCAATTTTTCATGATACTCGAGCAGATGACAGTCTTCTATGTTACAGTACCCCAGGAAACGCTGTGCTTGACAAAGAGTGAATGCTGCAGGAAGAAAGAAAAACAAAAAGACTGTTCATTTTAAGACTGATACATAGCATGAAAGAGGACACTTAGGGATGGCAAGGAATGCTTAATTCTGTCCATTTCCAATTGCTCAGTTGAATGCATAATCTTCAGAGGTTTTTTTGATACTAACTATTAGTATACAGTTTTTTAACTCTTTGTTTTTTAAAACTAAACAGGATTTTTGCTGTGTACAGCAACACTGTTGCTCAGGGTGGCTCTTTGGCATGGCTATCAGCTTGTGATTGACAACATCACCTCCTATAAGGCAAGATAATGTAGGGGAAACAGCACTGGTGGTCATGGAGCTCCATATAAACCCATGGCAGGGGTGTACCTGGCATCTAGCCCTGTTTGCTTTAGCATCCATAAAATCTTGAGGCAAATCTTTACAGATSTTTGTGCTAATGGTGTGTCTTTCTCCTTCTAGTATAGCACTTATGATCCTATATCTTCCTTTTTAAAGCCCATTTAGATGTATTCAAGAAAATAATTGTAAAATAATTCTTCAAATTAGCTAAAATATGCTTGCTTATAAAACTGATTTTGGAATTGATGAGATTTTGAATTATTTTTATCTTTAAACTATTTTAAGGGTTTAAGATTTGGCAGACCACTGGTATGGAAAATTTCACAGTTTTAATGGAAAAAATCCACAACATTCTAAATACAGAGCCTTAAAATGAAAATTACTGAACTTCCTCGACTTCAGAACTTTGCAGGAGGCAGAGGTTGGACAATGACAGTGTATTTATTCCTTGTCCAATGCTGACTGTCTTCATTGCCTTCATTTCTTCCACTATTACTCATATCCCTTTGGTTAAAAAAAAAAAAAAAAAAGGATTTGCCCTGATAACTGTTGAGCTTTCTTTTTGGTTATTGTTTGGAGAGGGGCTCCAGGGGGTGGTAATAGGTTGGGGCTTTTTGCTGAGAGATTCTCTTTATATATGGCCATATTCTATATTTGGCTATTCTGCGATTTTCACCCTGTTTTGTAAATTGATTTCCTTTCAAGGAACATATGACTTTTTTCCCTGGGATCCATTTAATACTTACACAGAGAGGCTGTTTGTGAATAGGGGAGGATTTGGCAGCTAAAGCCACTGTACTCTGCTTCTCAGCAGCCTGTTGAAACACTAATGACTGATCTAATAAGCCAGAAGTATTAGAAGGTCAGAGTGAACAACATTGCTCAGCTTGACCCTCCATTATTTATGGTTTGTCACATCAGCTATCAAAGCTCCAAGCCAGGAGCTGATAAGGAGCTGAATCAGCAGCACAGGCATGACACTGCAACATTCTCACTTTGTGTGAATAGTGACCCTGCGTTGTGGTGACCTGTGCAACCACCCATGACACATGCCCCTAAAGGTGGTCCCTGCCTGCTCACTATTCCATGTAGAGACTCTCTTTGTAAAGGTCGGGATTAACAGTACAGTTGGCACTCAACTTTTGCTTTCCTTTTCTTAAAAGGTCTAGACTCCAGATAATCTTTGGAGTCAAAGGCTCCTCTTTTTGTGAGAGGTCTATTTTTACACTGCAGAGACCACAGTTTAATTATTAAATAAATTATGTGGTTAAAAAAAAATACAGTCTTAAACTTGGAGGTAATAGCATCTTGTTCACCTGAGAGAGAGGTACCTCACCTCAGCAGCAAAATTTCTTGATAAAGCAAAGACAGGGATGGAGAGAGTGAATCAGTTCCTAGAATCAACTCCTGTCTGCATTTTAGCACAGAATAAAATKAATTGGATTAGGGTTGGAGCAATCCAGTGGGTGAATGTTACAGTTCTCAGTGTGTCAGGCTCTCAGTGGGACCTTACAGACAGCAAGAGGACAGCTCATGGCATAGCTCCTACAGGCTGTGGGGCTGTATGGGTGCTAAAGGGTCTCAGAAGCCACTCTGCAATCCAAGCCAGAAATGGATGCACAAAACCATCAAAGTGYCAGATTTTTGAATGTTGTTGACTTGTGTGCAGATCAGGGTAACCATGTTAGGAAGTGYTTTCTTTACATTATTTTTTATTCTGTCATGATGAGAATGTGAATGTTATTTTATCAGATTCTGATGTAATAAATGGCAATGTTGCTCCTTACCTCAAGAATGATTTTCTGGAGTCTGACAAAGTGACAGTATTGGCCAGGTCGTTAAAGGCTGCTAATGTTTCTCTACCTATTTCACATAATTTAACAAATCATAATAACATACCTTTGAAGGTTGCCAATCCAAAGCACAAACTACATGTCATAAGTAATAAGGAGTTTAATTGTGATCCCTTTTCATAAGACAAAGGCAAATTCTCTGAGTTGCTTCAGTGTCTATGCGCTCATTAAAATCTTCCTAAGCTTATTAACTTTCAGGATCTGCTTCCTTGAAAAGATTTGGAGGAGGGACTCAGTCAAAACATACCCAAGGCTAGTTACAATGTTTATAACTCTTGCAATTTTATTGTGTCACTATATTTGGTGTTTTTTCCAAGCTACAGACCTCAGAAGAAAATGCTGTTGCAAAATTCACAGCCCTCATTAAAAATGTACACAACAAAACCAAGCTCTATTCTGCACTGTTTCACAAAAAAGAGGGTGTAAAATGAGTGTACACCCCAAACTCATAAAYCAGAAGGAAAATGCAAAATATTTAATCTCTATTATCTCATGAGAAGGCCATGCAGAATTGGCAACAGTTTGCTTGCCTTCTGTTACAAAGCACAGGAAAACTTCTATACACAGTGAGCTGGAGAAAACTTACTGGAACATTTCTATTGGAAAATGAAATGTCCAGGCCAGGGTTGGATTAGTTTACTTTCTAAATACGACAGCTGACACAACTGTCTTTTCCGAGCAATGAGACAAGGCCAACAACCAATTCAGTTATGTGCTGCTTCCCCCAGCAGACACATGCAAGAGGATATTCACCTTTGGGCAGTCCAGCAAGTCCCTTTCCTTCCTTTTAGCTATTGTCCTTTTGACTAATATCTTCACTCCATCTCCAAGATTCCAACACTGTGGAAACAGAGACCTGAGGAGAAACCAAATCAATTCCTGTCTCCAAAAATCTGGGGGCCTAGATGAAGTCAAGTATGTCATTCCACATAGGGCAGTGGCAAGTTTGCTATGCACATGAAAAGAAACAGAGGAAATGGAAGGTAGAATTTTAGTTCCTGAACCAGAGAGACTGGAGGGAAAGTAGGATCTCATTTTTCATGATTCCCTTCTGTAGGGCAGGAGATTTTGTTGTATCTGTGGGATTCTTTTCTGAATTGGTCCAGCTGTGGAACCAAGATCATTCTTCTACCTATAAATAATAATAATAGAAATATTTTTGGTCTTTGTATGCAAACTCAGTACCATATTTGCAACTGGTGGTGACACATTAAAATCTCATTTAAGTATAATCAGATACAGTCTAGTAAGGTCTTGTTCTGGGACTTGATATGGGTAAATGCCTTGAGATTAGACTGGCATTTCTGTAGTAAATGTAATTCATTTATTTTTATTTAGAAAATGTTTAATGAATCAATTGAATGTTAATTGAATCAATGAACCAGCCTTACTAAGAAACTGCCTCCTCTCTGCATTCTTTTAAGAAGAGCAGATAAACAGAGGTTAGAGCTCTAAGAATCTAAGCAGTAGGTAASAGTGTGTATGAGCTGCTGAGCCGCTCCTTCAGCGGCAGCATGGCTGCAAGCCACATCAGAATCACCAGGTCACCACAGCCTCACTGCCACCAGGCAGTGACAGGCAGCCTGACAGCCTGACTTCAGRGGGTGGATTCCCCTGGACAGCAGAGCTGAATGCCACAGTGCCTGAATCCCTCCGTGCATTTTGCACTYCATGCTTTCCCCAAATCTTAGGACTGTGAAGGTGAAATTGTAGGTGACAGAGGTGTTTGCTTCACACAGTTGTGGCTGGATGGCACGCCGAGGTTCATCACAGTGGCTCTTAATTGTGGTAAGAAAAGGAGTGCACATTCCACTATTCACTACTAGTTTGTCTACAACTGGAAGAGGACATTACAATTGATTTTAAAATTACTTTAATTTCTATTCTGAGTTTGGGAATTGTTTTTTTCTATTTGTTGGTTTGTTTTATATTTTTTTTCATTTGTTTTTTTGCTTTTGACAAATTTGCTGGATTTTAAACTAGAGATAATGAGGTTAAGCATTTCTTTTACATAACAACACATTCTTCCCAGCCTCTTCCATCCTCTTCTCTTCCTCCTCCACACTTTCCCTCTCTCCTCAGCTCCCTACAGTTATGTCAAAAGATACCACTTTTGAGCTTGCAAGGGATACACTAAATTACATCCCCCATTTTCATCTTCCTCCATCACTCACCACTGTAGTGTAATTCCTAACCTGGAAGAATAAGTATTTTCTGCTTTATGCTCATTCATGTATATATGTGCAATTTACATGCCTGTGGACCACATGCCTAGGTATAAATTATTGCTAAACACTTTAATTACAATTAAAATGTGTTTTATTAATAAATGCAGACTAAACTAAAACCAACAAAAGCCCAAAAAACTCTTAGAAGAATCAAAATTCCAAAGACCTTCTACACTGCAAATTCTACTGTTCAAGCAGTGGAAAAACAATACAATACATGAAAGGGCTTGTAGAGACTTGCTTGATGCTTGATGAACAYGCTGACCAAATACACAGTCCTCCTCCCTCTCTCTCCCAGAAGTATCTGAAATGAAGAGGACAGATGTAGTCTTCCTGATTTTGGGCCATCACAGAGAATGGGATGACAGATGTTGAGCTATTCTTTCAGTGTGGGCAGGAACTCCTTTCTGTCAAACAAAGAAGATTGACAGTCTCAGAGCCCAGTTTATTTGTATAAAAAAGCCAGCTGCTTCTTTAACAGTTGAAGGCAGTATTCCTAGCATAGTGAAAGTAGATGAATAAATTAATAACTACTAACATGATGTCTGTTGAATGATTCTCTGGAAACAGTAATTCCACAAAAATGTAGCATAGACTTAATGTCACTTTTCCCCATGGAATGAAATGTGTCTTTAGTACTGAACATACCAGGATCCTAAATTCGTACTTGAAGCCATCCTGAAATCTGTGGAAGATCTAATTAATGCTTACTGCTATCATATATAAAACACTGACTGCATCCTAATAAAAAATTACTTTAAACTTTCTGCCTATGAGAAAATTTTTTGGTGTAAACAGATTTTTAATTACCAACGAATGGACTTCAGCCATTTCAGAAAATCCATTTAGCATTTGATATCTCTTTTATCTACTTTTAATATAGCATGACACAAACTAATATTTAAAGGGTCGTTCTTTACAGCACTATTCATCTTTCATTAGCCAAGGACATCTGAGGAAAAAAAGTAGTTTATGCCATGAAAGTCAATTTTGAACTGCAGYGTCTGAAAAACAGAGTCCACATACAAGCTATGGCGCGATTACACACCTTTCCCAGTCACTGGGTTCTTTCCAGTTAGCTACCATCACACCGCACCCGAGCGCGAGGAGGCGGGTGCTGTACCGCTATCCCCTGCACAAGCTCTGCTCGCGTCGCTTTGGAAGAGCGGGGTTTGTGTTCGCTGGCGGCGGGAGCGCTGCGCGGCTCGGGCTGGCGGCGGCCCCGGCTCCGAGCGCT